>JAQNDB010001452.1:0-20424 GCA_029204045.2 Tillandsia leiboldiana
CTCTTGCGTGGGAGCAGAGTGAGTCTGGTAGTTGTTGCTGGGTTGCTTATCTGTGGCCGGGAGCCGTTTGGGTAAACGGTAGTCCGGGAGGTCTTGTTCCCAGTTGTGCCGTCGTGGAGGGAGCCGTTGCGCAGACGGCAGTCCCGGGCCGTGAGTATCTTCCGTTCCGTCTTGTTGGGAACCGTTGGGTTGACGGTGTCCCAGGTCGTTGAGTGTTGTCCGACCTGTTTTGTTTACCCTGAGTTGTGGTTCGTTCCTGGCTGTGGGAGTATCTCCAGCCAGTGAGCCTTTGTGCGAGCCGTTGGAGAGGCTAGTGTCTCGTGTTTCGAGTTAGCCGAGCAGCTGAGTCGTCGAGAGTGCTCCGACTGTGTGCGAGGTATTTGGGGATCCTGAGTCCTACCGTTCTGAGAGTGAGCGTGGATTTTGCTAGCCTGCTTATGCCAATGTGTGATACTCTATGCGCGCCGCGCCGTTGTTCCTCAGTTTGGGAGTCGCGTTGGCCTGTAGATGCCGCTGTGGAGACGAGGGCCTGTTGAGGCAGGTTTGCGCGAGGGTGAGTTTAGTCGGACAGGACGCCCACGTAAATCCCGTCCTCATGGGGATGTGGTAGTGGGCAGGAGCGTCCTAGTCGACAGCGCAGGCTTGACTGGACCCTATGAGGCAGTCAGTTCGATTGGGTTATTGAGCACCTTGGGTGCGAGTGGTGTCTCTTACTTCATCTGTTCCACTTTTTGAGTATCTAGATAGAGGCATGGTAGCTGTAGAGTAGTTTCAGCTTTTCTTTTCAGTTTCTTTGCCTGTGTACTTTTGCCTCTTGTAGACTTGGTGGGCAGACCGTGGGCTTGTTGACGGTAACCACTGAGAACTACTGTGGGAAGTAGTTCTCACACCCTCGTGGTGTCTTTTTTCCCCAGGAACTTCTTCTCCTGTTCCTGTTGCTCCAGTTGCTGATCCTTCTGACCGAGGCGAGGGAGTCGCGAGCTAGTTCCCTACCCGTCGTGGAGTGTAGCGGTACCCCTTCAGAGGAGAGCTTCAGTAGATTAGTTTACTTCTTTTTTCCTCTGTTGAGAGACCTTTGTTGTGAGGTATAGAGTTGTACTTTATTTTACAGTTTGAGAGACTGTTAGTGAGGATATTTTTTATCGAGAGTCTGTACACTGATGTATTCATTGGAGATACCTCCCTTTTGAGTTTTGTATCAGAGGACTTTGTATATGATAGTATTTGGGGAGATGGATATTGTATTATTTTCAGTTGTACAGTGTTTGGACTTCAGTTTTTAGTAGTCTACTTTCAGCTCTCTGATATCTGTATACTGTAGTTGATTCTTTCTGCAGGTTAGACGCTTCGTCTGTAACGGCAGTTTCCGTACAGATGGCGGATCTGTTGGCGAGCCCGGGTGGCAGTTTCACCCCGGGCGTGACAGATTGAGTGGTATCAGAGCCTAGGTTGTAGGTCGTGATGGACTTAGAAACCCTAGGCTTGCGGTTGGATATTAGGATGACTACGTGAGAGTCGTGACTTTTAGCGAGAGTCCTGATTGACTTTTTACCTCTCCCAAGAGACGGGATGAGAGTTTGGCATGTTATTCTCCTAATCGATTATGTTGGTTGCAGACAACATAATGCTATGGAATGGATGACATGTCTTAGACTTTCGCTGGATTGGGTTCGTATGGTTGTTGTGTCCTGACGTTTGTAGTTGTGCAGTGGGTTGCGATACCCATGAGACGTCGTGTTGTGAAAAGGACACGCATTTTCCCTGGCCGAGTTACCAGGAGGGCATTTCCCTGCCGAGTCACCATGAGGGCATTTTCCCTGGCCGAGGTCACCAGGAGGGCATTTCCCTGGCCGAGTTACCAGGAGGGCATTTTCCCCTGGCCGAGTATACCAGGAGGGCATTTTCCCTGGCCGAGTTACCAGGAGGGCATTTCCCTGGCCGAGTTACCAGGAGGGCATTTTCCCTGGCCGAGTTACCAGGAGGGCATTTTTCCTGGCCGAGTCACCAGGAGGGCATTTTCCCTGGCCGAGTCACCAGGAGGGCATTTTCCCTGGCCGAGTTACCAGGAGGGCATTTTCCCTGGCCGAGTCACCAGGAGGGCATTTTTTCCCTGGCCGAGTCACCAGGAGGGCATTTTCCCTGGCCGAGTTACCAGGAGGGCATTTTTCCTGGCCGAGTTACCAGGAGGGCATTTTCCCTGGCCGAGGTACCAGGAGGGCATTTTCCCTGGCCGAGTCACCAGGAGGGCATTTTCCCTGGCCGAGTCACCAGGAGGGCATTTTCCCTGGCCGAGTCACCAGGAGGGCATTTTCCCTGGCCGAGTTACCAGGAGAGCCTTTTCCCTGGCTGAGTTACCAGGAGAGCGTTTTCCCTGGCTGAGTTACCAGGAGAGCGTTTTCCCTGGCTGAGTTACCAGGAGGGCATTTTCCCTGGCTGAGTTACCAGGCGGGCATTTTCACTGGCCGAGTTACCAAATGGATAATTATCGCTGGCCGAGTTACCAGATGGATAATTATCACTGGCCGAGTTACCAGATGGATAATTATCGCTGGCCGAGTTTCCAGATGGATAATTATCGCTGGCCGAGTTACCAGATGGATAATTATCACTGGCCGAGTTACCAGATGATAATTATCACTGGCCGAGTTACCAGATGGATAATTATCGCTGGCCGAGTTACCAGATGGATAATTATCACTGGCCGAGTTACCAGATGGATAATTATCGCTGGCCGAGTTACCAGATGGATAATTATCGCTGGCCGAGTTACCAGATGGATAATTATCACTGGCCGAGTTGCCAGATGGATAATTATCGCTGGCCGAGTTACCAGATGGATAATTATCGCTGGCCGAGTTACCAGATGGATAATTATCACTGGCCGAGTTACCAGATGATAATTATCACTGGCCGAGTTACCAGATGGGTAATTATCGCTGGCCGAGTTACCAGATGGATAATTATCACTGGCCGAGTTACCAGATGATAATTATCACTGGCCGAGTTACCAGATGATAATTATCACTGGCCGAGTTACCAGATGGGTAATTATCACTGGCCGAGTTACCAGATGGATAATTATCACTGGCCGAGTTACCAGATGGATAATTATCACTGGCCGAGTTACCAGATGGATAATTATCACTGGCCGAGTTACCAGATGATAATTATCACTGGCTGAGTTACCAGATGGATACTTTCCCCTGGCCGAGCTACCAGAGGCTAGGCCGCCCAGTGAGGGGCGATGCCGCCCAGTGAGGGGCGATGCCGCCCAGTGAGTGGCGATGCCGCCCAGCGAGAGGCGAGGCCGCCCAGTGAGGGGCGATGCCGCCCAGTGAGTGGCGATGCCGCCCAATGAGTGGCGAAGGTTCGGCCTGTTGAGGCGATTTTCACCTCCGGCCGAGTTACCAGGTGGTTATTTTAGTGAGATTGAGATGACCCGACAGGACGCCGAGATTTGATGGCGTCGAGTTCGTCCTGATGGACTACCGGGAGCGTCTCCAGCCGTGAGCTGCTTGTTGACATAGTTTCCCGCTTTGAACGAGAGGGACCGAATCCCTGAACGGTAAAGGACCGAAAACTTCGATAGACTGAGCCTAGAGTCTGTTCTTGTTGGATTGGGGTTCTAGGCACCGGTCTATCGGGATTTTTGGATTTTGGCCGCGACAGTCGGTTCTTCTCGCCTATGAGTGGGGTGTTGCTGCGAGTTGAGTCGTTGAGGGTTCTCCGACATAGCTGTGAGAGTGCTAGGGCATTTGCATCGATGTATGGGCTAGAGATAGTACCCTTAGCTTGTGCTCGTGAGGTTCAGATACCTGATCACGTGTTGCACATAGATGGGTGTTATTGGTCCTGCCCAGTGCAGTTGGGGCCCTGGTTTTTGCCTGTTGATCTTTTGGCTCTTCCTCAGCTCCGGGATTTCGAGGTAGTGTTGGGTATAGTACTGTGAGGATCTGAGGCCTTGATGCTTGGGTTTACCACTCCGTTGATACACGGTGGTGATGCCACGCCGTTGGCGCACGGCAGTGATGCCACGCCGTTGTTACACGGCAGTGATGCCACGCCGTTGGCGCACGGCAGTGATGCCACGCCGTTGTTACACGGCAGTGATGCCACGCCGTTGGTACACGACAGTGATGCCACGCCATTGATACACGGCAGTGATGCCACTCCGTTGATACGCGGTGGTGATGCCACACCGTTGATACATGGTGGTGATGCCACGCCGGTGGCGCACGGCAGTGAGGCCACGCCGTTGTTACACGGCGGTAATGCCACGCCGTGGGTGCACGGCAGTGATGCCACGTTGTAGGTACACAACGGTGAAAGTCTTTTGGATGTTTCGGACTTTTGACCGCGAGTTGGGCATCAGCTTTATGATCGCCTTGTGAGCCAGTTTTCAGTCCCGTTCACCGACGGTTTGGTCCCCGTTAGGGTGTTCTTTATGAGTTGAGGGATCGACTTCGACCCGTGGGTCCGTTGGGGTTATAGCATGTTGAGCGACCAACTGTGGCACGAGATTGTGTCTCTTGAGGAACCCTTTTGAGGGTAGCCTGCAGTTGAGTAGTCCACTCGGGTGGTTTTGGATCGGGAAGTGACCGAGTGAAGACCCCAATTTATTGGATTTCCCTTCCTTATTGGACGAGTCTGCGGGTATGCTTCGGGTCGGCTTGTTGAGGGTGGCACCATGTTGTGGTTTGGTGCGTATTACACTTGTGGTGATCTCAGTTTTCCCCCAGCCTTTCTAGTGGAGCCCTTGGTTTTTCACGTCTCAGCTCAGTAGTGATGTGTTTTTCCTCGCCCGTGATTTACTTGCCCCTTTGAGATCCGTGATTATTGGAGTACGAGGGACGCCCGTTGCAATTTCTGGCTCGAGAGATGAGAGAATTGCACATCGGGTCATGTCGTACTTGTTGTTGTCGTTGCGGAGTAATCACGAGGAGCGAGTGGGGGAGCTGGAGGCGTATTGTTTGATACCTAGCCGTGGTATTCTTGACTCCTGATGGGCTTGATCTAGTTTCGAGGACGAAACTTTCTTTTAGTGGGGGAGGATGTGAGGTCCTGGAATCCCCCGCGTAGGGTTGCTGGTTGTTGGGCAGCTTTCGGTCGCCGTTGGGGGTGTTGGTGCGCGTGTTGGGGGCCCAGAAATGGATTTGTGATGCAATTTGGGATTTGCTTGCATCACTGGAGGCCTGCGTGGGTTGCGCGCAATTTGGACACAAGTGGTGGACTTCGGGCTTAAATTGAGACCCCGTGGGAAGTTGGAGGACCCGTCGGGTGTTTAGAAGTGTTTTCGCGCGATTCAGATGTCAAAATTAGACTCCGGGTGAAGTCCGGATAAAAGTTTACCTCTCCGGTCGCCTTCGGGAATTTTTAGAGTTGGAATTGGGCAAATCGGACTTTAAAAATGGACCCGGCGCGAAAATCGGATCGAGCGGGCATTCGGCAAATTTTCGGGTGAGAATTTGGAGAAGCGGACATCATTTCTGGACTCAGCGCGCGAAATCGCTAAGGATGGACTATTTATTTGTTGGATTTGGAGTCCGGTAGGCATGCGCGCTTTTCGAGGCAAAGCGGCACGCGGATCGAGACGCGCGTGGCGCGGATCCCGAGGAGGCTGCGGCGCGTCAGGCGAGGCGCGGCTGACGCGACAGGGCGCGCCTCTGCGCGCGTCGGGGCAGGCGCACCATGCGCGGGCCATGTGGGGGCCGCCACGTGGCGGACCCCAGTTGGCGCCCGCGCGGGCGCTGGGGCGCCCGCCCGTGTCACGGGCGCGTGTCCCGCGCCTGTGGGCGGCCCGGTGTCATGCGCCCGTGTGGCGCGTGAGCTGCGCGGCCGCGTGGCGCGCAGGGACGCGGCCACGTGGCCGCCCTTCCTCTTGCGTGGGCCGGGTGCACCCGGGTGGGTGTGGTGCACCGGCCGGTGCACGGTGCACCGTGCACCGTGGACCGCCCCCTCCCCTTTTCCTCTTTTTCTTCTTCTTCTTCCTCCCCGCAAGCCACTTCTTCTCCTTCTTCGGTTCCTTCTTCACCCGAGAGCGAGAGAGAGTGAGGAGGGAGGTTGTGGGATGTGCGGCGGCGCGCCGTGGACCTCGTGGAGCGCGCGAGTTTTTTCGTGGGGAGCGTTTCGGCGACGGCGGCGCAGTAGGGTAGGTCCCGTGTGTTGGTTTTACTGTATTTTTGTACAGTTTTGGGGGCGACCTTTTGGACTGTAATTAACCCTCTTGCTCTTTTCTGTGTTGGGCACCGTGCACCGTTTTGCGTGCGTACTCCGTTTTGCATGCGGACTCCGGCACCGTGCACCGTTTTGCGTGCGGACTCCGTTTTGCGTGCGGACTCCGGCACCGTGCACCGTTTTGCGTGCGGACTCCGGCACCGTGCACCGTTTTGCGTGCGGACTCCGTTTTGCGTGCGGACTCCAGCACCGTGCACCGTTTTGCGTGCGGACTCCGGCACCGTGCACCGTTTTGCGTGCGGACTCCGTTTTGCATGCAGATCCTGGCACCGTGCACCGTTTTGCGTGCTGACTCTGGCACCGTGCACCGTTCTACGTGCAGACTCCGTTTTGCGTGCGGATCCTGGCACCGTGCACCGTTTTGCGTGCGGACTCCGGCAGCGGACATCGTTTTGCGTGCGGATCGCGTGGAGGCCAATTGCAAGTGTCTACGAGCAATTGGTGGCAAATCAAGGTGGGTGGCCTTATCTCCAAGTTTTATGGAATGTACATTAATTCTATTAATGTAGGACTATGCATGATAGTATATTTCCTTGTGTAGCATGCTAGATTGTTGGAATGGCTATCCCTTTATTATCGGTTAATGTGGTTATCTTGGAACTTGACCTAGCACCCCCGTCATATGTTGTATGTGTAACCAGACTAGTAGAAAACCCTCACTTGGGCTAGGGTTATTTATGCTTAGACATCCACACTGTTCCTTCATCCCTGACATAGTGTTTTCTCGCCCGGGTAGTGGGCCGAGAGGTCGGGACTTGCTTTTAGTGTGGGATGCTTTTGCACTCTTGCTTGGGAGCAGAGTGGAGTCTGGTAGTTGTAGCTGGGTGGCTTATCTGTGCCGGGAGACGTTTGGGTAAACGGTAGTCCCGGGAGGTCTTGTTTCCCTGTTGTGCCGTCGTGGAGGGAGCCGTTGCGCAGACGGCAGTCCCGGGCCGTCGAGTATCTTCCGGTCCGCCTTGTTGGGAACCGTTGGGGTTGACGGTGGTCCCAGGTCGTTGAGTGTTGTCCGACCTGTTTTGTTACCCTGAGTTGTGGGTCGTTCCTGGCTGTGGAGTATCTCCAGCCAGTGAGCCTTGTGCTGCGAGCCGTTGGCGAGGCTAGTGTCTCGTGTTTCGAGTTAGCCGAGCAGCTGAGTCGTCGAGAGTTCTCCGACTGTCGTGCGAGGTATTTGGGGATCCTGAGTCCTACCGTTCTGAGAGTGAGCGTGGATTTTGACTAGCCTGCTTATGCCAATTTGTGTTACTCTATGCCGCGCCGTGTTCCTCAGTTGGAGTCGCGTCCCTGAGATGCCGCTGTGGATACGATGGGCCTGTTGAGGCAGTTTTGCGCGAGGGGTGAGTTAGTCGGGCAGGACGCCCCACGTAAATCCCGTCCTCATGGGGATGCGTGGTAGTGGGCAGGCGCGTTCCTAGTCGACAGGCGCAGGCTTGACTGGACCCTATGAGGCAGTCAGTTCGATTGGGTCTATTGAGCACCTTGGGTGCGAGTGGTCTCTTTTACTTGCATCTGTTCCACTTTTTGAGTATCTAGATAGAGGCATGATAGCTGTAGAGTAGTTTCCAACCTTTCTTTCAGATTTCTTTGCCTGTTATCTTTTGCCTCTTGTAGACTTGGTGGGCAGACCGTTGGGCTTGTTGACGGTACCCACTGAGAACTACTGTGGGAAGTAGTTCTCACACCCGTCGTGGTGTCTTTTTCCCCGGGAACTTCTCCTCCTGTTCCTGTTGCTCCAGTTGCTGATCCTTCTGACCGAGGCGAGGGAGTCGCGAGCTAGTTCCCTACCCGTCACTGGAGTGTAGCGGTACCCCTTCAGAGGAGAGCTTCAGTAGATTAGTTTTCTTCTTTTTCCTCTGTTGAGAGACCTTTGTTGTGAGGTATAGAGTTGTACTTTATTTTACAGTTTGAGAGACTGTTGTAGTGAGGATATTCTTTTATCGAGAGTCTGTACACTGATGTATTCATTGGAGATACCTCCCTTTTGAGTTTTGTATCAGAGGACTTTGTATATGATAGTATTTGGGGAGATGGTTATTGCATTATTTTCAGTTGTACAGTGTTTGGACTTCAGTTTTAGTAGTCTACTTTCAGCTCTCTGATATCTGTATACTGTAGTTGATTCTTTCTGCAGGTTAGACGCTTCATCTGTACGGCAGTTTCCGTACAGATGGCGGATCTGTTGGCGAGCCCAGGTGGCAGTTTCCACCCCGGGGCGTGACATTGCGTGCCAATACGGGGTAAGTGCTCCGTTTTGCGTGCGGCTTGGACCAATGCGCGCCATTTGACGTGTAGAATCTAATGGTTTGCGTCATTTTTCGTGCAGGGCTAGGAAAAATATGCACCGTTTTGCGTGCAACCCTACAGTCAGATATGCACCGTTTTGCGTGCAGTTTCGAGGTACATGCACCGTTTCGCGTGCAGTTCATGTTGTCGCGCACAGTTTTGCGTGCCAACCCTAATATGTGCATCATTTCTCGTGCAGGGTCAGAAAACACATGTGCATCATTTTGCGTGCAACCTTAAGAGAAGCATGCTCCGTTTTATGCGCAAACTCGAGGGATGTGCACCGTTTTGCGTGCAAGCTCGAGGGGACAAGTGGAATCGCGCGGAGACCAATTGCAAGTGTCTACAAGCAATTGGGGACACCACAAGGTGGGGAATTCTGCCGAAAATGGGTGACCTCTCCCCTTGCTCCTTTGCTTTTCGATTCGAAGCATGATAGTAGCCTGTTAGAGGCGTTAGGTAATTATGATATTGATTGCCTGTATAGATGGATTCAGATGAAAAAGTGCAACTGTTGGTTGCCAGGGATTGAGGAACAGATGTGCATGTGTAAAAGGACACAGATGAAAAGTGCAACTGTTGGTTGCCAAAGATAGAGGATAGATTTGCATGCGTAGAGGATAAATATTATTTTTATGAATGAGATGAAAATAATTGCATGCATGAAAATGATTAGCTAGTCATGATTATGAGCATGTTAGGGTATAACCCTAGGAATCACGTGACATAAGGGAACAACAGTTGTTGGTAGTAAGACTAGGAGAAAACCTAGTTTCAGGGTTCACTGAGTGACGTCAAAACTTAGGAGTTATCCTAGGATTGGACGAGTGGCATTGTCTTAGGGGATGACCTAAGGACACTGGATAGAGTGATCAACATAGAGTCAAGGACTCTAGGATGAGTATGACATGGAACTTAGGTAAAGAGAACCTAAGGTGAACTAGAGGAGTTTAAACTCACAGACAAGAAATTAGAGTCAGTGCAACTCTAAGTTAGTAATGGAATAGGAAAATAGAGTTAAGTTAACTCTAGGATTCAATGAGGAACCAGGAAAGCGGGATGAGATCCCAAGGTTAAAGAATTAAACAAATATAACCCTAGAGAGTCATAGGGTGTCTGGGCAAACGGACAATAACTTTAACTTCAATTGGAGTTAAATAAAATGAAAGAGAAATGTTTAAAGAGTCCAGGAGACTCTCTAGTTACCCGTGAGGCAAGACCTAGGGTAAGGGATGAAAAATTTGGTTAATAAGCAAGACAAGCAAATCGCTCAAGATAGAGCTAAAACTTGGTTAATAAGCAAGACAAGCAAATCGCTCAAGATAGAGCTAAAACTTGGTTAATAAGCAAGACAAGCAAATCGCTCAAGATAGAGCTAAAACTTGGTTAATAAGCAAGACAAGCAAATTGCTTAAGATAAAGAGAATGAAAAGAGGATATAAATGACGCCTTCGAATTTGAGACTCGTCAAGCGGAGCAGGACTCCCTGGGCAGTGACCCGTCGGACGAGGTACTTTCGAAAGGCTTAAAGTTAAAAGCAAGCTAAAAGTGGCTAAAAGCATAAAGAGAATGTAAATGGCACCTTCGAATTTGAGACTCGTCAAGTGGAGCAGGACTCCCTGGGCAGTGACCCGTCGGACGAGGTACTTTCGGAAGGCTTAAAGTGAAAGCAAAGAGCTAAATGCTCAAAGGAAAGAGTGATAGTAATTGCCAGTGGCAATGTGAGCTGAAGGCTCGAGTGAGAGAGAAAAGAAAAGCAAGTGCTTAAGAGTAAAGATAAAGACAAATGCATAAAGTGCAGAAAAGGGCTGAGTGCCCAGAGGAAAGGAAATGAAAGATAAGAAAAGATAATAAAACGGGAGTGCCTTCGAAGGTTGAAATGTGGTTCTGCGGGACGTAAAGGGCTTGCCCTCTCCCCGGGCGCACCAGGATCGGACGTAAAGGGCAGCCCCCTCTCCGATAGCAGGTGGCCCGAAGAACACATTTACTTCGTAGGACGGGGTAACACTTGCGGGTGTTATCGGCAACCTTAGAAATCTTATCTGATGGTAGCAGGACTACCGGGCTCGGGCCCGTTGGATAAGAATTTCTGAGGGTTAACTTGAACTAAAGCACCAGAATTTAAAGAATAAAGAGAAATTAGAATGGCCAAGGTGGCCGGGTTAGTTTAACCCTGTGTACAGCGGCATAGTGGCCGAGTTGGTGCTTAGCAGCCTAGTGTGGCTAGACAGAGTAGTGCTGGGTTGATGAGTATACACAGATAGTATAGTGACATATTATAATGCATAGCCGCATTTTGATATTGAGGATTTTAGTTTCCTAGCACTATTATTATTGCTTCCATTGGACCAAGTGGTGTAGGACACTTTTCTCGGTGGTTGAACCCACTGGGAACTCTGTCGGAGTTCTCACACCCCTTGGGTGACCCACCCCCCCACAGGTTCGGGTATGGATGCAGCGGACGAGACGGTTCAGATGCAGACGGCGAGGCATACGACAGGGGCAAGGGCCCAGCAGCATAGAGACCTAGAGGGTCTAGCAGAGGTACCTTTCTTTTATGATCGAGTGAACCATGTATTGTGAGGAAAAGCATTGTAATATTATGTAATTGTAAGTTGAGAGATGTAAAATGTAATAAAGTTTATTATGGCTCATTCTTATCATGCTTTCATATCGGCTTAAACTATTTGTTTATTGAATGAAAGTTTTAAATTAGTAGTGATCTTACTCTGATATTATATCTCATCATAAGCATTATTTTGATTCGAGATGGTTGTGACCGTTCCTTTCGGGTAGCGTGAGGTTGTGCCCGATTGGCGGGTCTGTTGGCGTGCCCGAACCGACCCAATTGGCGGGCTCGGGGCGTGACACACGGTATGCCCACTAAGTCTACTGGAGGCACAAAAGATAGGTACGCAGATAGATATATAAATGAAAGCAGGAAATGAGCTACAACTAAATGCTACAACCATATGCTCAAGGAAACCTCTACCATGATCCTGCTATGCATACACTCTCACCACTAGATGCCTCAAGTATCATGCTCAAAGGAATACTCATCTAAGAGCAGCTATACCCCACTCGCACACAAGGTGCTCTCAAAACCCAAATCTCAATGACTGTCCAAAACTGGCACAGACAAGCCAGCGCCTGTCGTCTAGGAACGCACCTGCCCACTCTACGTGGGGCGTCCTACCGACCACTATGGACGCACCTGCCCACTCCCGTGGGGCGTCCTACGCACCTACCCACTGCGTGTGGGGCATACTACACACCTGCCCACTCTCTGTGGGGCGTACTACGCACCTACCCACTCCACGTGGGGCGTACTACTGACTACTATGGATGCACCTGCCCACTCTATGTGGGGCGTCCTGCCGACTACCACGAACGCACCTGCCCACTGCGTGTGGGGCGTCCTAGTCGGTCCATCTCAATCATCATCACGCATCCGGAGCGTACTCGAGGGGAGCGACCCCACCGAGCTCTAGTATCTAGTCAGTCTCGACTATCTCATAAATGGCACATGCAGGCTATGATCCACGATCAAACAGATCGGATACTCGATACCAGATATCACATCACAGTCGGGAACCCTCCACGACTGGATCAGGGAATGCCAAACCCTCTCATAGCTATGTCGGAGAATCCTCAACGACCCAATCTGATAATGCACATCCATGGCTAAGTCGGGAACCCTCCTCGACCCAATCTGCCAGAGCCCAATCTCTCGAAATCAAGTCGGAGAACCATCTCCTCTACTAAAATCAGATATACCAATCCATGATCTAGAATAATCCCACCAGGGATCTCAACTCACCTGACACTAGAGGCTCGTCACACAGAGCTCTAAAAATCCACTCGGCCCCCTGGCACGAGGATACATGCATCCTGAACCTAATCAAACCCTCTGGAAGCTCACAATAATTCCAAACTATTTTTAAGACTCAGTTTTCCTTAAAACCGGTCCGCCGATTTTTAAAACGGTTCAGATGCCAATCTAATGCCAACTAACCATGCAGTCTAGTGTCCAATCATCCCTAGATCATGCTAAAAATACCTGGGGCTCATATGTAGTGTTCTGGTTTTTCCCCGTTCAGTTTTTCGTTGAATCCACTGTGTAGAACACCTAGTGTTGGTGTGTCTGGCCCATGGTGCATCAAAGGGGTGCCACAGATGGACCCTGTGTGGTATTTGAGCTGATTTGGTCTTCGGCGGTGTTTGCTGAATTTTAGAAAAGGAATTGGGCCAAGCGGAGTTCGGATTTGGATTCAGCGCGGAAAAACGCTTGAAAACGACTATTTATTTGTCGAATTTGGAGTCCGGATGACCAAAAACGGGTTTCCGGAAGTTTCGGGGGATTTTTGGTGCATGGGGGTGCTTCGTGGACCGGCCTATGCCACGTGGCAGCTCACCATTGGGCGGCCCACGTCGCTCGGTCCACGGGAATGGGCGCGGCGGTGCATGGACCGCGCGGCGGGCCACGTGGCAGGCGCGGACTGGCGGGCGTGTGGGGCGCGGTCCAGGGAGGTTGGCGCGGGGCTCGTGGGCCGGGCGCACGACACGCGTCGCCGGCTGGTTGGGTGGTTCACCTGGACTCGGTCCACGCGTGCCCGAGGCGGCGCCTCGGGGCGCGGGCCGGTGCAGGGCCACAGTGCGGCTGGTCGGCCGCACATGGCCCGCACTCGAGTGCGGGCCACGTGTCGGCCGGCCAGCGGAGGGGTGCATGCACCGCCTCCAGCGCACCCGGGCCACGTGGCGGGCGGCCAGTCGCCCCGCACGGCTGTTTGCTGTGCGGGGGACACGTGGCCGCTCCAGGGACATTCGGGCGGTCGGACGGCCCCCCGTCCGACCTGCTTCGAGGATTCGGGCGCCCGAAAGTGGCGCCCGAATCCGACAAAAAGGGGGGGGGTTGGCAGCCTATATAAAGGCCTTTTGGGGGGCCCTTTTGCTCACTTTCTGTGAGGATTTCCACAGTGAACCCTTAATGAAAAATTTTCCTCTACCTGAAACCCTTCTTGTTGCTCACTCCTGAGATTTTTAGGAGCGCGTTTTTCGAGGTTGGTCATTTTCCGGCGCGGCGCAACACTCGTTCTTCGACGACCCGTTTCGTCCCTTTGCAGTGTTTAGGCTCCCCCGGCTCACCCCGACCTCCGATTTGGGTGATTTTGCGCCGTTGGACTCTCGACAGGTAGGGCTTCATTTTTGATATTTCGAGTTGCCCCTAGTTTTCTTGTGGATTTTGAGTTTTCCCGAGCTTCTTTGTGACCCATTTTTCCTCGCGGAGTTTTGGACAGCACCTGCTTGATTTGGCTATAACTTCGCGCTCAGGCGACGGATCGAGGCGATTCAAAAGGCATTTCTCATCTACATCACGCGAGGAATCTCCTGGAATTTTCTCAGATTTTTCTGAATATTTTTCGAAGGTGGAAATCTCCTTTCTCTGTAACTTTTTGGTACAGAAATTCTGCACAGTTTTGTTTGGGGTGTTCCCCTTGCCGAATTTGTATCTCAACGAAGGAAGCTCGGTTTTGAACGTACAGGTACTCGTTTCGACGGGTTCGTCGCAAGGAACGCGACGGTATTTTTATTAGAATTTTCTGAGCACCCTTCGCAGGTGAAAATCTGAGATCTTTGGATCGGTAATTTTGGGACAGATTTTGTGATGTTTGAAGGACTAAAATTATGTATGTTCTTCTTGAAGGTTTGGCACAGCATTGCGGTGAGTTTTGGTGCGAGCGCGGGTTTTCGCATTTGGGACAGGATTTTAGCGCTCGAGGTGGGTACCGTTGTTAACCTCTTATTTTGGACAACCCACTAGGCATATTGGAGCTTGTATTTTGTAATATGGCCAACATACTAGTAAAAATGAACATAGTATGCTTAATGAAAGGAAAAGGGCTCACGATTGATACTTGCATCTTTAGAGGACTAGACACTAATAAATGGTAATAACCGGCTAAATCTGTTTCATACTTAATGTTTATTGAAGGACTTAGGCATGTGTCTAAATCAGCTTATGGCAGGTTAATATTTTGGATATTTTTACCCAAGGCATAATGTAAGAATTGGAATATTAAAATTATCTTGCTTAGTAAAGGACTTTTGCATGCTTGAATGGTCATCTAGTTAGGCCACCTTTTTCTGCTGCACTATCATGCTGGAATTGACTTAGGAGAAACCATGATTTCATTTTCTCCAGTTATCTTGACATAGGGGATGTCATGCTCAGGTTAGAGCAGGGGCTGGGATAGTGTAGTCAGATACTTGGGATTCAGGACGGACAGGCTGTGATGGCAGGGTGTTGCGGCAACCGCGGATTTTGGGCGGTTGACCGGACAGTTGTTATTGCATCAGATCGGGGAGAGGATTTGGGTTTCTTTTAGTGGATGGTTATTTCCATTTAGATCAGTGTCATGATCCAGTCCTGCGGACTTTTTACTCAGGCATTTTACTCGTGTGGGTCGCTCCCCTCGAGTGCCACTCCGGATGTGCGCGTTATGCAGACTTGAGTCCTTGAGACTCCTATCCCCTATCGGTGTTATGCGTAGGCTGGCATACCCGATTTGGCAGGCATCGCAGGCAGTACCAGGGTTTACTGGGGTATAGATTGGTTTGGTCAGGCAGGCTTTGTTATTCTGATGTATATATGTAGCTATCTTTTAGCTGGGCATGTAGAGGCATACTAGTGGTAGCTTTTATCAGTAGTTTTATTTTCAGTTTACCACTTTTTTTCTTTTCGCCTCTAGTAGTCCTAGTGGGCAGGTTCGAGTTGAGGTTTACCCACTAGGGGAGGCTACTGTCTTTATAGTAGTTCTCACCCCCACTCTTTTTCCCTCTTCTTTTCCCCTTTGTTTTGCAGAGTCCTCTGCGGGAGTCGCGGGACCCTCTTCCCTGGACCGAGGTAAGAGGATCGTTGACTAGCTAGCTGTTTTCACCTGATCCTGAGTTTGATAGATTCGGATGTATCCCCGGTACACTCAGACTGTTGTACTTCCTTTTATTTTGGGTCTGGCTTCGGCCAGCTGGATGTTTTTTTTTTTTGTGAGCTGGGAGAGACATGTATATTTTTGAGAATTATGTTGTACTTTACTTTCCAGTATTCTTCTGAGATGTACTAGTTTTAGTTTAGCTCTGTTTTATGCTCCTTTATTATATCTTCATATCTGAGCAGGTTACCAGCGCTTCGTGTACACGGGAAATTCCGTGTGCACGGCGGATCTGTGGACGAGCCCGGGTTCTGGTTTACACCCGGGGCGTGACAGATTAAAATGGTATCAGAGCTTAGGGATAGGTCAGTTGGGACTTAGGAAACCCTAGGCTTTTGGCAGACCCTAGGATGGCAGGGCGCGAGTGACGCGACATTTTGCGAAAGTCAGCAATTTATTGTTAACTCTTCCTGTGAGTGAAGAGGGATTGGCATATCCTATTTCTGGTAGACTATTATGTTGGCTGCAGACAACATAAGGTTACAGAAATAGGGGGATGTTCATGACTTTCGCTGGATTGGGTCGAGTGTGCTTTTGTTTACTGACCCGTGGTTTCTTGTGTGGCAGGATGCCTCCTAGGCGGCAGATCCCTACTCGGGGTACTCCTACACCCCCGGAGGAGCCGGAGCAGTCCGGGCCTTCGGAGATTAGTGAGCTCAGGGCCATGGTGGCCCAGTTGGCGGAGAGCCACCGCCGTCAGGAGCAGAGGTTTGACCAGTTGCTTGCCCAGGTTGGGGCACCTCCCCCTGCTACTGTAGAGGCCCCTGTACCACCTGTCGTACCACCGGCTATTCCACCAGTCCCTACGGCACCGTCGTCGAGCAGTGGGGCCCAGGGGATGTTGAGGCCGTTGACCCCGGCGGAGGAGCGGGAGTTTGCTGACAAGCTCTCACAGTTTTGCAAGCGAGGACCGCCTAGGTTCTCAGGGCGGAGCACACATCCGTGGGAGATAGGATCGTGGCTGGCAGCAATGGAGAAGTTATTTCGGGACTTCTTCATTGACCATAGATACAGAGTGCATATGGCAGTACACTGTCTAGAGGGGGATGCAGATGCTTGGTGGCGTCGGGTTGAGCCTTTGGAGTTTCAAATTACCCGACAGCTGCCTTGGTCAGAGTTTCGGCGGATGATTATGGACACCTATTTCTCCACGAGCGTGAAGAAAAAGATTGAGGATGACTTGAAGAATCTATAGCAAGGTGATCGGGCTGTATGGGATTATTTTTAGGAGTTCACGCAGTTGCTCAACTGCGTGCCCTATGTTGCCAGGGATGGGCCGCACCAGGTAGAGCTTTTTGAGACGGGCCTTCGCCCAGAGATTTATACCTTAGTGCACGCCCAGAGGCTTCAGACCTTATCAGAGGCGGTGGATCATGCACAGTGGGTCGAGAGGGGAGACCACGTTGTCGCTAGACGTGGAGGCTTGGTCGCTCAGGGTTCTGAGAGGAAGCGACCAGCGCCAGATGATGGGGGACAGGCCAGTTCCTGGAGGCCGCCCCGACCGCCATCGCCTCAGTTTACGGGCCGTGGGCGCTCGGAGCGGCGAGGGTCTGGGGGATCCCAGAGGCCCCCGCAGCATCAGCAGCAGCAGCCCCAGCGACAGCAGCAGCATTCGCAGCAGCAGAGGTCGCAGTCTCGACAGCAGGGGTCACAGCGGCAGAGGCAGCAGCAGCAGCAGTCGAGGCAGTCTCAGTCGGCGGTCAGGTGCATCTTTTGCAGGGGACAACACCCGTCGGATACTTGTGATCAGAGGTATGGCCGCTGTTATCGGTGTGGACAGTCTGGCCACATTCGTGCTACTTGCCCTTTCTCGGCATCGCCGGCTCCTTCCTCAGCATCAGCCCCTTCGGCGCCCCAACAGCGGCCTTATGCTCCAGCGAGCAGGGCTCCTTCTTCGCATCCTGCAGACTACAGACCCCCGGCACAGAGTGGGCGTGTTTACGCCGCCCAGGTAGAGGACTCCGCAGCAGCCGACCACGTGGTGGCAGGTATCACTTTACTTTTTGGTACTAGAGCTCGCACTTTATTTGATACCGGTGCATCACATTCTTTTATCAGTAGATCATTTGCATCATCCTATGGATTAGAGTTAGGTCGGTTGCCACATGCATTAGAGGTACGGATTCCTGAGCATACATTGCATGTAGAGGAGTGTTGTTGGTCTTGCCCTGTACAGCTTGAGTCTTGGGTTTTTGCCAGCGGACCTTATGGTCCTTAGTCAGCTGCGAGATTTTGACATTATACTGGGGGTGGATTGGCTGGCCCGCTATTTCGCGACGATTGACTGCGCCGCGAGGACTGTTACTTTTAGCGAGCCAGGCCAGGAGGTGTTCGTTTACAGGGGGTGCCAGAGTGCTTTCTTTGCCTCTGTGGTTTCGACTTCTCGGGCGAGGCAGATGATGCGCAGTGGCTGCGTAGCCTTTTTGGCTTGTGTGGTAAAGGAGCCTACGGCGGCACCGGGACTCACGGATATCCCTATTGTCCATGAGTTCCCGGACGTGTTTCCACCGGAGTTGACGTGTATGCCGCCGGATATGGAGGTTGAGTTTTTGATTGACGTAAGTCCCAGGAACTGCGCCAATCTCTAAGGCTCCTTACCGGATGGCACCGGCTGAGTTGCGAGAGTTTAAAGGCGCAACTTCAGGATTTAATGGATAAAGGCTTTGTGAGGCCCAGTGTATCGCCTTGGGGAGCGCCGGTGCTATTTGTGAAGAAGAAAGAGTGATCACTTCGACTGGGTGTTGATTATCGACGAGCTGAATAAAGTGACCATCAAGAACAAGTACCCTTTGCCGCGCATCGATGATCTATTGATCAGCTGCAAGGTCTTGTGTCTTCTCCAAGATTGACTTACAGTCTGGTTACCACCAACTGAAGGTGAAGGCCGAGGGACATCCCGAAGACGGCATTCAGGACGCGGTACGGCATTATGAGTTTACCGTCATGCCTTTTGGATGACTAATGCCCCTGTTGCTTTTATGGATTTAATGAAGGATTTTTCGGCCATATCTGGATCGATTCGTGGTGGTGTTATTGATGATATCCTGATCTATTCACGGAGTGATGCAGAGCACGAGGAGCATCTGAGGATTGTGTTGCAACTTCTCTGGGAAAAGAAGTTGTATGCCAAACTATCTAAGTGCGAATTGTGGCTTTAGAGAGGTCACCTTTTGGGGCATGTGATCTCCGCCGCAGGAGTGGCCGTGGACCCGGCGAAGATTGAGGCAGTCCGGGATTGGCCTCGACCAACGACGGTATCTGAGGTTCGCAGTTTTATGGGCTAGCCGGATACTACCGTCGGTTTGTGGAAGGTTTTTGCGAAAACTTTCCACACCCCTCACTCGTCTGACTCGTAAAGGGATTAAGTTTATTTGGAGTGAGGATTGCCAGAGGAGCTTTGAGGAATTAAAGAACAGATTGATGTCGGCTCCTATCCTTCCCTCCCTATTATGGGGAAAGGATATGTGATTTATAGTGATGCATCGCATAATGGACTTGGTTGCGTGCTGATGCAGGAGGGTAGAGTGATCGCGTATGCCTCTCGGCAGCTAAAAGATTATGAAAAGAACTACCCCCCATGACTTGGAGCTTGCTGCAGTGGTTTTTGCATTGAAGTTGGGGCGCCATTATCTGTATGGGGAGCACTGCGAGATTTACACAGATCACAAGAGCTTGAAATACTTGTTCACACAGAAGGAGCTCAACTTGAGGCAACGCCGATGGTTAGAATTATTAAAGGATTATGATGTGATATACTCTACCATCCCGGCAAGGCCAACGTGGTTGCTGATGCCTTGAGCAGGAGAGCAGTGCAGAGCTTATCTTTGATGATCACCGATCAGGCGCCACTACTTGAGCAGATGAGGCGGTAGAGCTCGAGGTTGTATCCCCTGGGGTCTCTGCGCGACTTATGACTCTAGTCGTACAGCCCACTCTGTTGGACAGGATTCGGGAGAGACAGAGTGAGGACCCCCACTTGATGAGGGTTCGAGAGCAGATTCAGACGGACTCGGCAGGGGATTTTTCAGTTGATGCTTCGGGAGTACTTCGGTACAGGGACCGAGCTTGTGTGCCCATGGATACAGAGATTCGAGAGCAGATCTTGAGGGAGGCCCACTATACACCTTATACCATCCATCCTGGGGGGACTAAGATGTATAGGGACCTCAAGGCACAGTTCTGGTGGAACGGGATGAAAAGAGACATTGGGAGGTTTGTAGCACATTGCTTAATTTGTCAGCAAGTAAGGCTGAGCATCGTGTACCTGCTGGCAAGTTGCAGAGCCTCCCAATCCCTGAATGGAAATGGGAACATGTTACCATGGATTTTGTCACCGGGTTGCCGAGGGCACAGTCAGGAGCAGACGCGATCTGGGTAGGTCGTGGACAGACTCACCAAATCCGCTCACTTTTTACCGTACAGGTAACTTGGCCACTAAACCGACTGGCACAGCCTGTATTTAGACGAGGTAGTTGAGTGCATGGCGTTGCCTGCCTCCATTGTATCTGATCGAGATTCGAGGTTTGTTCTACGCAAGCTTTGGAGGAGTCTACAGGCCACTTTGGGACGCAGCTAAGTTTCATCACGGCTTTTCCACCCACAGACAGACGGACAGTCAGAGCGGACTATACATTCTTGAGGACATGCTCCGGGCTTGCACGCTAGACTTTGCAGGAGGATAGTGTTGCGACACTTTCACTGGCGAGAGTTTGCGTCCAACAATAGCTTCAAGCAAGCGAGCATCCAGATGAGCTCCGTTCGAAGCATCGTATGGACGCAAGTGTCTTCCCACTTTATTGGATCATGTTGTGAAAGCGGACTTTGGGCGTCCAGAGCTTTGTTGCGAGAGGCAGAGGATAAATCAGTATAATCAGGCAACATCCTCAGACAGCTCAGAGCATACAGAGGGCTACGCCGATGT
>JAQNDB010001452.1:20524-50051 GCA_029204045.2 Tillandsia leiboldiana
GAAAGACGCCGAGACTTTGTGGCGTCGGTTCGCCCTGTTGACCGCCGGCGTACGTTCTCACTTGGGCACGATTTCGAGCTTTACTTTACTGCGGCGGGGCTTACGTCCCCGACAGTGCAAAGCAGAAACCGAGAGGAGATCTTCGACGCTACAGCGGGTAGCCGTACCCTAACAGGAGTATAACTAGAGTTTCATGCGCTTACGAACAGTGTTCCTACGCGCCCCAATGAGCCGCAGGGGTTTGATCTATTTGAGAGAGGATTGCACCAGGAAGCCGACATCATTCACGTCCACTCCCAATCGTTCCACCTCCTTGGACGCAGAGAGCTATTGAGCGAGGGCTCGATGGTCTCCTGAGGGACCGTTTTATGGACGAGAGAGGGCGAGCGCCGGGACCACTCTCGGGAGAAGCGCCAACACCTCAGGATTTTTTGGCAGTTCAGACAGACCGGGCCCCCCCCGAACCACCCGCAGCCACACTTCATCCTCGAGGCCGCGGGTCACGAGGAGGCAGAGGCCAGGTTTCATCGGCCGCCTAGACAGCACATCAGCAGCAGCAGAGGCGTTCAGATCAGTTTGATTTGCGGCGGGCCTCACCACCTCAGCATTGCGCATCGCCAAGGCAGATGCTAATCGATGTTGGACAAGCGGGACTATGCTGGACGTTGCCCGAGGGCAAGGTCATCAGCACCGTCGACTGCAGACTTCTCCCTTGCCCCTACCAGTGGGGAGCTTCACCGAGCGTCACCCGGGGGGATCGTGGCCACCTCCTAACGACAGTCTGAGAGACGACCTCCAGCGAGCGGGCGATGTACGCCGCTCTGGTCGAGGATCCCACAGCAGCGGATCAGGTAGTAGCAGGTATTATTCTTATCTCCTCGTCTACGTGCTCGAGCGCTTTTTGATACTAGCATCACATTCTTTCATCAGTAGTACTTTTGCACTTCGCATGGGTTTGAGATAGGCCCATTGACTCATGCATTAGAGGTCCAGGTTCGGTTTGTGTATTGCATGTAGATGAGTGCTGTTGGTCCTGCCCTGCAGTTAGGACCGGGATTTTACCCAAATGACACTGTTTAGTCTTGCGCCGACTTCCAGGATTTTGATGTGGTTTGGTATGGATTGGTTATCCCGGTTCTATGCTACTATTGATTGCAGATTGAGGACTGTGACCCTTCGGGAGCAGCCGGTCAGATGAGTAATGTGTATAGGGGATGTCAGAGTGCATTGTTTGCAGTGACAGTGTCTTCCGCCAGCCCGACAGATGTTGAGTAGAGGCTGTGTCGCTTTCCTTGCGACGTGTTGTAGAGGCGCCTACGGCGATGCCCGGACTCGAGGACATCCCTGTTGTCTGCGAGTACCCGGGATGTTTTTCCCTCGGAGTTATCATCTATGGCCCGCCGGATCGAGAGATAGAGTTTGTGATTGATGTAGTCCTGGAACTACATCAGTCTCTAAAGCGCCCTACAGGATGGCCCCAGCAGAGTTGAGAGAGCTAAAGGCTCAATTGCAGGATCTTTGGATCGAGGGTTCATCAGACCTAGCGTCTCTCCGTGGGGGTGCGCCGATTCTTTTTTGTGAAAAAGAAGGACGGATCACTTAGATTGTGTGTGGATTATCGAGAGTTGAATAAAGTGACCGTTCGAAACAAGTATCCTCTCCCCGGATTGATGATTTGTTTGATCAGCTTCAAGGAGCTACGTCTTCTCAAGATCGACCTTCAGTCCGGTTACCACCAGCTTAAGGTGGAGGGCCGAGGATGTGTCCAAGACAGCTTTCAGGACTCGGTATGGGCATTATGAGTTCACAGTGCTACCTTTGGATTGACTAATGCCCCAAGCCGCATTTATGCATCTAATGAACCGAGGTGTTTCAGCCCTACTTGATCGTTTTGTAGTTGTGTTTATTGATGACATTCTGGTTTACTCCCGAAGTGACATGGAGCACGAGGAGCACTTGAGGATAGTGCTGCAGCTTCTGAGAGAGAAGAAGTTGTATGCCAAGTTAAAGAAGTGCGCTTTTTGGCTTCGGGAGGTTTCTTTTCTAGGCCACGTAGTTTCAGCCGCAGGAGTGGCAGTGGACCCGGCGAAGATTGATTCAGTTCGGGATTGGCCTAGACCCACGACGGTGACAGAGGTGCGCAGCTTCTTGGGCCTTGCAGGATACTACCGTCGTTTTGTAGAAGGCTTGCGAAGCTTTCTACTCCCCTCACCCGGTTGACTAGGAAGGGGATCAAGTTTGTGTGGAAGAGCAGTGTCAGCAGAGCTTCGAGGAGTTGAAGCAGAGGTTGATTACAGCGCCAGTCCTTTCACTACCAGTTATGGGAGAGGGATCGTGATTTACAGTGATGCCTCCCACAGCGGCCTAGGATGTGTGTTGATGCAGCATGGTAGGGTAATCGCTTATGCTTCGCGCCAGCTAAAGGACTATGAGAAAAATTACCCTACGCATGACTTGGAGCTAGCCGCTGTTGTCTTTGCTTTGAAGCTTGGCGGCACTATCTTATGGCGAGCATTGTGAGATCTTCACCGACCACCAGAGTTTGAAGTATTTGTTCACCAGAAGGAACTCAACTTGAGGCAACGCCGGTGGCTAGAGCGCTAAAGGATTATGATTTGAATATTCAGTATCATCCCGGCAAAGCAATGTGGTCGCAGACGCCTTGAGCAGGCGATCAGGGCAGTCCTTGAGTTTGTTGATTACCCAGCAGATGCCCTTGAGAGAGCAGTTGAGGCGCTTGGATATAGAGGTGGTGTCCCCTGGGGTCTCTGCAAGACTTATGTCCATGGTCTTGCAGCCCGCTCTGTTGGACAGGATTAGAGAGAAACAGAGTGAGGACCCCGAGCTTGTGAGGATTCGAGATCAGCTTCGGCAGGATCAGGGTGGGGACTTTTCGGTGGATACAGCGGGAGTACTCAGTACAGGGATCGCTTCTGTGTGCCCGTGGACTCAGAGGTTCGAGAGCTGATTTGAGGGAAGCTCACTATACACCTTACACCCTCCATCCTGGGGGAACTAAGATGTATAGGGACTTGAGGGCACAGTTTTGGTGGCGCGGCATGAAGAGAGATATTGGAAGGTTTGTGGCTCGTTGTTTAACTTGTCAGCAAGTTAAAGCTGAGCATCAGGTTCCAGCTGGCAAGTTGCAGAGCCTTCCAATACCTGAATGGAAGTGGGACCGTGTCACTATGGATTTATTGTGGGATTGCCGAGGACTCAGAGTGGTTCTGATGCCATATGGGTGATTGTTGATCGTTTGACCAAATCAGCCCACTTTCTGCCGATGCAGTTGAGTTGGTCCTTGGAGAGGTTAGCACAGTTATATGGACGAGATTGTGAGACTACACGGGGTGCCGGTATCGATTGTGTCTGACAGGGACCCGAGGTTTACTTCACAGTTTTGGAGGAGTTTGCACAGAGCCTTGGGGACCCAGCTTCATTTAGCACCGCCTTTCACCCACAGACTGATGGACAGTCGGAGAGGACCATTCAGACTCTGGAGGACATGTTGAGAGCATGTGTCCTGAGCTTCAGTGGCAGTTGGGATCGACACTTGAGATTAGCCGAGTTCGCGTATAACAATAGCTTCCAGGCGAGCATTCAGATGGCGCCTTACGAAGCATTGTATGGACGGAAGTGTCGATCGCCTCTATTTTGGAGTGACGTGGGTGAAAGGAAGACCTTGGGGCCAGATCTGCTTGTAGAAGCTGAGGAAAAGGTCAGGATCATTCGGCGACACATAGAGACCGCTCAGAGCCGTCAGAGGAGTTATGCAGACAGGAGGCGGCGAGACTTGGAGTTTCAGGTGGGAGACCATGTTTTTCTGAAAGTCTCGCCATCTCGAGGAGTTCGCCGATTTGGAGTACGCGGAAAGCTAGCCCGCGGTTTATCGGGCCATTTGAGGTGCTAGAGCGCATTGGACCAGTGGCATATCGAGTTGCGCTACCGCCGCGGTTGGCAGGCACCCACGATGTATTTCATGTATCCACCTTGAGGAAATATGTGTTTGATCCCTCACATATCCTGGACTTCACATCCTTGGAGCTAGACGAGGACTTGAGCTATCAGGAGCGACCGGTGCGAATTCTTGCTCGAGAGACGAGAGAATTACGCAACCGGATCATACCTTTTGTTAAGGTTTTATGGAGTCATCATGAGGAGCGAGAGGCCACATGGGAGCCTGAGGATGAGCTGAGAGTTTCATATCCCCACTTATTTGAGTCGCCCTCCTGAGTTTTGATTTTTGTGGTTTCGAGGACGAAACCTTCTGAAGGAGGGGAGAGTGTAGAGTACCGGAGCTTCGGGCAGTGTGTCGATCCCACGGGGCAGCCTGGTATTGTGGAAATACCTTCAGCAGTTTCTGTTTGTTTTTACAGAAAGGTTCGGGTGGTCCCGGAGCGACGCGGAAGTCTTTTTGGAGGAAAGTGAGTTGGCGTCGGCTTTAGAGCTTGCGGGTCGAGCTTGGCTTCTTGGATGGTTTTGATGTGAGTTGAACCCTTGGGACATGTGTAATATGTTTTTACAGGGGTGTTCGGTTGGTTTCGGGGTGATGCGGAAGTCCCGAGGCGAGAAAGTGAGTTGACGGGGCGATTCTGGAGATTTTCGAGTTGTTTCTGGGAGATTTGGGTGGCTGGTTCCGGAACCAGGTGCTTGGTTCCGGAACCAGGGGCTGTGTACCGGTACCAAGTGGGTGGTACCGGTACACAGGCACAGGGGGAGCCCGACAAGGCCCGGACTTGCACAGTAAACCGAGGTATGGGCTTCTTCTGTTCCAACTACTCCCGCGTTGATTTTTATACCCTCAACACAGCTCCCTCACCCTTATCTCATCTCTTATCCATCCTCCTCCATTCCTTGCTGCCTGAGAAGAGAAGAAGAGGAGGAAGTAGAGGAGAAGAAGCAGGGAGTCCTGATTCGTGCTGCTTGAGGGTGTTGACCGGGTCAACCTGCGCACGCGAGGAGCAAATTGAGGTAAATTGATTGTGGAGATTGTGGATTTGGACTCTTTGATTCTCCTCTTGGGTTTTATTGTTGGATTTGAATGGTAATTTGAGTTAATCTCTATCCTTGCTCTCTCCCTGTGCTCTCGGGCTGCATGCATGCAGAGGGATTACTGTGCAAATCCGCAACTCTACGCATGCTTGATTCGTGGACTGGAGTGATCGGATTGAGCTGAGATTTTTATGGTGGCCTAGCTGGGTGCTGTGGAGCTTGTTTGGAGCTCCGTGGATTTTTCCGAGACGCGCGACGGTGCGCGCGCGCGAGAGGCGCAGTTCAGTTTTTCGTCAGATTGCGCCCGTTTCTTCACCGATTTCGGCGCGGCCTTCGGAAAGCAATTGAGGTGGGTTGGATTTTCTTCTAAAAATCGTGGAATGCCCTCTAATGCTTCAGAACGCACTTTGATCATGTCAAAACTGTATATTTTAGCTGTTAAATGATCTGATAGTTGCCTAGAAAATTATAGAAATATTATCTGAACCCCAGAGTATTTTTAGTGGACTCTTGACATTATATGACACTAGACTGTGTACTTGGTTGGCCTCATTTAAGCTCCCGAACTGTTTTAAAAATCCGAATGCTTGTTTTATTGGAAAACCGACTTTTAAAAATGGTTTTAAAATGTCTGAGGGTTCTAGTGATGCTGCATGGGTTCGGGGAGCATGTTCTCTCGTGCCGGGGGGCCGAGGAGAGTTTGGTTGTTTATTAGAGCCTTTCTGTGGCTTTTTGAGTTTTACTAGTGTCATTGGGGGTTCTATTTGAGCACTTCAGATTCAGTCGTGGAGTTTACTCCGACCTTGACATGAGTGTGTGTCGTGTATCCACTGTGTTTCCGATCTATTTGATCGTGGATTATAGCCTGCTGAGCCTGGCATGTTTGCCAGTTATGAGATACTTGAGATACTTGAGTTCGGTGGGGTCGCTCCCCTCGAGCTACGCCCCGGGTGCGATGATGATACCGAGCCTGACGAGGCTGCGATGAGTTACTGAGAGTCCTTGAGGGACACCCTACGTAAGTCCGTTCCTCCGGGATGTGCGGCAGTAGACGAGCGCAGGCTTGACTTTATCTTGACTGGTCCAAAGAGGACAGTCATTGAGATTTGGGTGAGATGTGTGAGTGAGTTGCACTGCATATTCATAGATGAGTGTTTTTCCTTTGAGCATATGTAGAGGCATATAGAGATAGATTTCCAGTTTTCATATCTATCTATCTATCTATTTGTCTACCTTTTTGTGCCTCCGGTGGACTTAGTGGGCATACCGTGTGCTTTGAGGACGGTACCCACTGGGAACTACCTTTGTAGTAGTTCTCACACCCGCTGCGGTGCAGGTTTTCCTGAGGCAGCTGCTCCGACTCCTTCCCGTGCGGAGTCTTCAGATCGAGGTAAGGGCGTGGCCGACTAGTCGCTTACCCGAGTCAGTTTAGTGGAGAGGTAGCAGTACCCTTTTGAGTTTCCACTTTTGTAGAGTGAGATTTTGAGAGATGTTATTTTTGTATCTTGAGGACAGCTTGTATCTTGGATTTTATTTACTCTAGTACAGTTGTTCTGTTTCCTTTCTATAGCATGTACTTACTTTTGCTATGATATCTGTTAGCTATAGATTCATTTGCAGGGTAGACGCTTCGTCTGTACGGCAGTTTCCGTACAGATGGCGGATCTGTTAGCGAGCCCGGGTCGCAGTTTCGACCCCGGGGCGAGGGAGTCGCGAGCGAGATCCCTACCCGGCGTTGGAGAGTAGCGGTACCCTTCCGAGGAGATCATCAGTAGATTAGCTGTTTCTTTTTCCTCTTTTGAGAGACTTTTGTAGTGAGGATATTTTGTATTGAGAGACTGTACACTGTTGTATATATATTGGAGTTACCTCCCGGTTGGGTTTAGAGCTTGTACTCGAGGATATTGTATTATTATTATTTTGGGGAGGCAGACAGTGTTGTTTATTTCCAGTTGTACAGTGATTGATTTTAGTTACAGCAGATTTTCATTTATAGCTCTGATATCTGTTTAGTTATAGTACTTTTCTTGCAGGTAGGACGCTTCGCCTATGCAGGTTGGCATAGGTGGCGGATCTGTTTGGCTGGCCCGGGTCGCAGTTTCGACCCCGGGGCGTGACACGCGCGCTGTCTCGGTCCTCAGAAAAATCCCCCGAAAACTCGATCGAATCCCTCGAGTCCTCTAATGAAATCGGCGCGCACTCCGGCCCTCGCTGCCCTCTCACAGCACACGCACACACTCACGCACGCGCGCACGCACGCCTCGACTCCGCGCCGAGAAAATCCACAAGCTCGCAGCACAAGCACAAAGATGGAAAGAACAATCCAATAAGCTCAAAACCCCCATCCATAAATCCATCTAAGAATCCAATAACTCAAGTACAAAAATCTGCCGGCTTACCTCATACGTGTGGCCGGCGCGCGCGCGACTCCGCTCCACTCCAAGCTGCAGAAAAACCCAAGCTACATCGTTTCCCTCTCAATCTCTCTTACTCTCTTTATCTTCTTCTCTTTCTTTTCTTTCTCACGTTCTTTCTTTCTTCTTGCTCTGTCGAAGAGAAGAGGCAGGGGCTCAAGAAATAGAGGGTGAAGGGCTTGGGAGGAGAAAAGACCAAAATACCCTCAAAATATCCAAGTCTGCATCAAAACAGCCCCCTGATGCCCTGTGTTTCGGAACCAGCATGCCTGTTCCGGAACACCAGCCCCTGTTCCGGAACACAATGCTGTGTTCCGGAACACAATGCCTTGTTCCGGAACACAGCATCCTGTTCCGGAACACAAGCAGCCAGCCACTCCCAAAACTCTGCAGAACCTCCAAAACTCCGTCGCCCACTCGCTTTTCGCCCCGGAAGCTTCCGCCACAGTCTGAAACCACCCGAACCTCACTGTAAACATAAAGTACACATGTCCAAAGCTTTTTCCCACTCAGAAAGCTTAACCATGGAGTCGGTGTGCTCAATCCGGAAAACCGGCATTCCCCCAACAAAATCCTTTATTCATTTCTTTACTTGCCAATTCCAAATCACTTTTTGCCTTCGGGGCCTCTGCGTCAGTCCGAATCAACCCGAACTCCGCTGTAAACTGAACATACACGCGTTCCAACACTTTCCAATTTCTGTGCACAACCGCGGAGTCGGTTCTCTATCCAAATCCAGTACCCTACGAGTACTCTACAAATACACAAAGCCTCGAAGCCAAAGATTCAAACTGGGCTTCAAAGTTTGACACCGCTAACTCACTTTCCATTCCAATGGATTTTGCATCGATCCGGGACACTCCGAACTCAGATGTAACCACAATTGGAACTCGCCCGAGGCGATCCCTCCGCACCACGCCATCTTGCGGGGTCGGCACACTCTACAAAGTTCCCGTACTCTATACTCTCCCCTCCTTAAAAAGGTTTCATCCTCGAAACCAGAATAAATCCATAACTCATGAGGGTGTCTCAAAAATGGGGATCGAAAAACTGAATTCATCCTCAGGCTCTCGAATGGCCTTCCACACTCATTAGGATGGCTTCACTGAACCTTCGCTCAAGGTAAAACCCGACTGCATAATCCTTCTGTCTCACCAGCAAGAATTTGCATCGGTAGCTCCTGATAACTCAGATCCTCGCCAATTGCCAAAGAAGTGAGAACCAAAACATGCGGGTGATAAAATACTCGCGGACCAAGCTCCCCGCATAACCTCAAATCCACTCATCCCTGCGAATAGTGGTTTCCAGAAAATATGATCTCCAAATCCAAAACTCTACGCCTACAATTGGCATAAAATCTCCGTTGCCCTTAGCAAATAAAAAGCTCAAGTTCCACACACAGCTCTCATATCTATTCACAAGGGAAAAATTTCCAATATTGGAAACCACACACAACCCTTTGATTTCAATTCCAAGTTCCAAAAGTAGCGACCACCAATCGAACACCTCATCCCAAGGTGGCACGGCTCGCCTAACCAAGGCATACTGACTATAATGTCCATGCCGGGATAATGATATACTGAATCAATCAAGCTACTGCAACAACTCTGTCTACCGGCGTAGCCTCAATCAAAGTCCTCCTGAGTAACCATGTACTTCAGGCTCAAGGATCTCTGGATAAGTCCATGACCTCTCCATCATAGGCAATATCCGTAACAATGCTGGTATCCTCCTCAGCTTTGCCTCTTCCAAGCTACACTGGCCTTGCATAGTCCAAGAGCTTTTGACCTCTGTCACTAACATAAGTCTAGGCCCGACCCAAACGGTAATACTCTCTGTGGGTCCTCTATCACTCTTGCAACCGTAATCACAAAAACTTTCGAAGTCCAAGTGCAACTCTCACACTTGGCAACAACTTTATCTCATAGAAGTTGCAGCACTATCCTCAAGTGCTTCTCATGCTCTTCGTCACCTCGGAACCCAATCCAAATATAATCAGATCAACCGGCCCTGTATAAATCAGACTCAACTACTAGCACGACAACTCAATGTAGGGCTCAAACTCACGCCGGTACAACAGCCCGGTCCAAGTACTACCGGAACACACAATTCCTCAAATCCGAAAGGCCGCAGGGCCTTAGTCAATCCACTTGACCGCGCTGTAAGCTCATAATGTCCCTATCGGTTCCTGAACACTATCTGGGCACAGTCCTGCCATCTGATTCCATAGAGCTTCCAATCTCCCAAAAAGGGTATCAACCCAAACGCGATCCAAATCTGTCTGTGCTTGAACCATCATAGAACCCTCACCGTTGTGCACTCACAACGTGGCATCGCTGCCGTGTACCGACGGCATGGCATCACCACCGTGTCTCAACGGTGTGGCATCATATCCAACATATCAATCTCTAGGATCCTCAATGTCGTACTCCCACAACGTGGTACTGGGTCACTCAGACCTCTCGATCCATCAGATCCAGCAACTGCGCTAAAGCTCTCTCTGTCTCACGGGTGATACTCCAAGAGGTGCTGCCGAAGTTGGCGCGGTTTCCAAAACCACGTCAACCACTGTCTCGATCTCAATCTCACCAAACGGCAGCTTCGAAACCAACTCTGGTAGTGTCACGCCCCGGGGTCGAACTGCGACCCGGGCTCGCCAACAGATCCGCCGTCTGTACGGAAACTGCCGTACAGACGAAGCGTCTAACCTGCAAAAGAGATCTATAGCTAAACAAGTATCAGAGCTGAAAGGAAGCTGAAACACTAAGCGGTGAAAAGTCCAAGTACACCAGTCCACTAGCACCACAACATAAGTACAAAAGCACTAATTGGTATAAAAGTGGAAACTAAAAAGTACAAGTGACAGTAACACCGACACCACAGACTCGGGTAGGAGCTAGTCAGCCACGCCCTTACCTCGGTCAGAAAGCTCCGAACGAGCCAAACCTGGAACGGTCGCCTCAGGAACACCTGTCATCACAGCGGGTGTGAGATCTACTGCAACAGTCAGATCTCAGTGGGTACCAAAGCTAAAACCCACGGTGCACCCACTCAGTCTGCTGGAGACAAAAAAGCATATAGATAGATAGATAGATAGAAAGAAGAGCTGGAAATGAATCTATCGCTACATGTCTCGATGCAATGCAGGAAATAAGTTCTCAGTCTCTCTCACGGGAGGCCTGGAAACTACGAACGTCTGCCCCCCCTACACCCCTTATCAAACAGGAACAGGCTGTAAGCTTAGCCGCCCATAGTTTCCGCCCCCGCACTGGGACTGCTAGAACTCTAACAAGACACTAGAAGGCCACTTCAATTTCTTCTAGTAACCACTTGGTAACTCGGCCAGGGCATACTACCCCTCTGGCAACTCGGCCAGTGGTATTTATCCACCTGGTGACTCGGCCAGGGATAACTATCTCTCTGGTAACTCGGCCAGTGATATTTATCCCCCTGGTGACTCGGCCAGTGATAACTATCTCTCTGGTAACTCGGCCAGTGATATTTATCCCCCTGGTGACTCGGCCAGTGATAACTATCTCTCTGGTAACTCGGCCAGTGATATTTATCCCCCTGGTGACTCGGCCAGTGATAACTATCTCTCTGGTAGCTCGGCCAGTAATATTCATCCCTCTGGTGACTCGGCCAGTGATAACTATCTCTCTGGTAACTCGGCCAGTGATATTTATCCCCCTGGTGACTCGACCAGGGATAACTATCTCTCTGGTAACCCGGCCAGTGATATTCATCCCCCTGGTAACTCGGCCAGTGATAACTATCTCTCTGGTAACTCGGCCAGTGATATTCAGCCCTCTGGTGACTCGGCCAGTGATAACTATCTCTCTGGTAACTCGGCCAGTGATATTCATCCCTCTGGTGACTCGGCCAGGGATAGCCATCTCTCTGGTAACTCGGCCAGTGATATTTATCCTCCTGGTGACTCGGCCAGGGATAACCCTCTCTCTGGTAACTCGGCCAGTTCGGAAAACTCGTATACTCTAACGATACTACTAACACTCGTGTCCAAGTCGGAAACGACAACCCTCGACTTACACGACTGTTCCGCAATTACCTGATAGTAAGGATACGATACCTTTGCATTCGGAAGCATTAAGGGCATTCCGTAGTTCATTGGGAGAAACCAACCCACCTGCGATCAATCCGCGAAAACCGTGCGCCAAACGGAGGTCCCGATGCGATCCCGCAGCTCCACGCGGCAAAACACGCGCCACCGACCATGTGAGAAGCTAACACAATGCCACATCTACGAGACAAGAAGAGGGACCGGGATCAGAAAACATGTGGCTAAAACCATGCTCACAAAGGGAAAAGAAACCCATCCGGCGACGAGAAACGCCGCGCGTTGCGCGGAAAACCCATCGCGCACACACGCCGCAGCGCGTCGCCGGGTCGCAGCCTGCGCGGCAAATGCGGCGCAGCAGCACGGCCCCACAAACCCAGCCGTGCGGCGCTGGCCCAGCCGCCCGCGCGGCACAAGGCCGCCCGCGCGGCACAAGGCCGCCCGCGCGGCACAAGGCCGCCCGCGCGGGGCCCCTGCAGCGCCGCGCGCCTATCGGCGCGGCCTGCAGGCCCGCGCGGCACAGGTCCGCCCGCGCGGGGCCCCTGCAGGGCCGCGCGCCCACGGGCGCGGCCTGCAGACCCGCGCGGCACACGGCCGCCCGCGTGGGGCCCCTGCAGGGCCGCGCGCCCACGGGCGCGGCCTGCAGGCCCGCGCGGCACACGGCCGCCCGCGCGGGGCCCTTGCAGCGCCGCGCACCCACGGGCGTGGCCTGCAGGCCCGCGCGGCACACGGCCGCCCGCGCGGGGCCCCTGCAGCGCCGCGCGCCCACGGGCGCGGCCTGCAGTCCCGCGCGGCACACGGCGCCCGCGCGGGGCCCCTGCAGGGCCGCGCGCCCACGGGCGCGGCCTACAGGCCCGCGCGGCCCCCTGCAGTGCCGCGCGCGCAGCGCGCGGCCTGCAGGGTCGCGCAGGCCCGCGGGTCCCCCGCGCAGCACCTTGCAGTGCCGCGCGCACAGCGCGCGGCCTACAAGGTCGCGCGGCACAGGGGATGCCCGCGCGGCACCCCTATAGTGCCGCGCGCCCAGCGCGCGGCCTGCAGGGCCGCACGGCCCCAAGGCCGCCCGCGCGGCACCTTGCAGTGCCGCGCGCCCCGCGCGGCCTGCAAGGCCGCGCGGCACAGGGGCTGCCCGCGCGGCACCTTGCAGTGCCGCGCGCCCCGCGCGGCCTGCAAGGCCACGCGGCATAGGGGCTGACCGCGCGGCACCCCTGCAGGGCCGCGTGCCCCGCGCGGCCTGCATGGCCGCGCGGCACAGGGGCTGCCCGCGCGGCCTGCAGGCCCGCGCGGCACACGGCCACCCGCGCGGGGCCTCTACAGGGCCGCGCGCCCACGGGCGCGGCATGCAGGCCCGCGCGGCACACGGCCGCCCGCGCGGGGCCCCTTCAGGGCCGCGCGCCCACGGGCGCGGCCTGCAGGCCTGCGCAGCATACGGCCGCCCGCGCGGGGCCCCTGCAGCGCCGCGCGCCCACGGGCGCGGCCTACAGGCCCGCGCGGCACACGGCCGCCCGCGCGGGGCCCCTGCAGCGCCGCGCGCCCACGGGCGCGGCTTGCAGGCCCGCGCGGCACATGGCCGCCCGCGCGGGGCCCCTGCAGGGCCGCGCGCCCACGGGCGCGGCCTGCAGGCCCGCGCGGCACACGGCCGCCCCGCGGGCCCGCGCGGCACAGGGCCGGCCACGCGGGGCCCCTAGAGGGCCGCGCGCCCACGGGCGCGGCCTGCAGGCCCGCGCGGCACACGGCCGCCCGCGCGGGGCCCCTGCAGCGCCGCGCGCCCACGGACACGGCCTGCAGGCCCGCGCGGCACACGACCGCCCACGCGGGGCCCCTGCAGGGCCGCGCGCCCACGGGCGCGGCCTGCAGGCCCGCGCGACACACGGCCGCCCGCGTGGGGCCCCTGCAGGGCCGCGCGCCCACGGGCGCGGCCTGCAGGCCCGCGCGGCACAGGGCCGCCCACGTGGGGCCCCTGCAGCGCCGCGCGCCGAAGGGCGCGGCCTGCAGGCCCGCGCGGCACACGGCCGCCCGCGCGGGGCCCCTTGCAGGGCCGCGCGCCCAAGGGCGCGGCCTTCAGGCCCGCGCGGCACACGGCCGCCCGCGCAGGGCCCCTGCAGGGCCGCGCGCCCACGGGCGCGGCCTGCATGCCCGCGCTGCACAGGACCGCCCGCGCGGGGCCGCTGCAGCGCCGCGCGCCCACGGGCGCGGCCTGCAGGCCCGCGCGGCACACGGCCGCCCGCGCGGGGCCCCTGCAGGGCCGCGCGCCCACGGGCGCGGCCTGCAGGGTCACGCTGGCCCGCAGGTCGCCCGCGCAGCACCTTGCAGTGCCGCGCGCACAGCGCGCGGCCTGCAAGGTCGCGCTGCACAGGGGATGCCCGTGCGGCACCCCTGCAGTGCCGCGCGCCCAGCACGCGGCCTGCAGGGCCGCGCGGCCCCAAGGCCGCCCGCGCAGCACCTTGCAGTGCCGCGCGCCCCGCGCGGCCTGCAAGGCCGCGCGGCACAGGGGCTGCCCGCGCGGCACCCCTGCAGGGCCGCGCGCCCCGCGCGGCCTGCAAGGCCGCGCGGCACAGGGGCTGCCTGCGCGGCACCCCTGCAGTGCCGCGCGGCCCAGCGCGCGGCCTGCAGGGCCGCGCGGCCCCAAGGCAGCCCGGCGCCCTGCTGTACCACCTGGCAGCAGGGCGCAAGCTGCGCGCAGCGCGCAAGCGCCCCTGCGCACGGCCGCCGCTCCCTAGCCACGCGCCGCCGAAAACGAGCGCGCGCGACTCGCGCAGCCTCGCCGCGCCCCGGACGACAAGTCCGCAAGGCTCCGTCCACAGGGAGAAGAAAAGAGAGAAAAGAAAACAATAAAATAAATCCAACCTCTTCGCGGCACGCCGGTCCTCGCACGGCTCCACGTCCACGCTCGGGGAAGAAAACGCACACGAAAAGCTTCCTTCAAGACCTTCCTCTTCATCTTCTTTCCCTCTCCCTTTCCACTCTTCTCCTTTCTTTCCCTGCTTTTCTCCAAAGCAACAGATGAGGCACTTTTATAAAGCAATAATTAATTAAATAATTAATCCAAAAAGTCCACCCCAACTCACTTTTTGCCTTCGGGCTCTCCGCCGCTGCCCGGAACCTCCCGAGCTCCGCTGTAAATCAAAAGTACACGCGCTCACAGCTTTTTCTCTTCAAAAAGCTCATCCGTTGAGGCGGGGTGCTCAAATCAAATACCGGCTCCGAAATTGCCAGTTCCGACTCACTTTTTGCCTCCGGGTCCTCCGCGTCAGTCCGGAACCTCCCGAACCTCGCTGTAAATCGAAAGTACACATTTCCATAGCTCTTTCTCTTCAAAAAGCTCATCCGTTGAGTCGGGGTGCTCAAATCAAATACCGGCTCCAAAAATTGCCAGTTCCGACTCACTTTTTGCCTCCGGGTCCTCCGCGTCAGTCCGGAACCTCCTGAACCTCGCTGTAATCATAAAATACAACTGCTCCAAGTGTTTCTGAATTTCCCGCACTCCACGGTGAAGTCGGAAATTTCCAAATCTCATCCTCAATCGGCATACAAAGCCCGGAAAAACCCCGAATCGAGCTGGAGCTTCAGCGTTGATCCGAATCAACCCGGCATTAACTGTAAACTCAAAAGCAACCTGCCCAAGGCAACTCTCTGCTCCATGCCAACTGCGTGGTCGGCGCGCTATCCGATGACCCGGTATTCTACAGGTAGACTCTCACTCGAGATCACAGGGCGATAAAATACTCCTTTGTCCTGGTGCCGCCGTAGGCACCTCCTCAATAGTCGCCAATGAAGCGATACAACCACGACTCAACATCTGTCGTGCTCTAGCATCCTCTATAAACACACTCCTCCTGGCCAGGTCCACGGAGGGTCATTGTCATTCTCTCGACTATCCAAGATAACACAACATTGGGATATCCAATCCCTATCCAACCTCATATCGTCATCTCGGAGCTGATGTAGGACTAACAACTCTAGGATCAAATTCCACGGTCCAACTGCACTGGGCAGGACTGGCAACACTCATCCATGTGCTATACGTGATTTGGAACCTGATCCTCACGTGCACAAGCCAACAGTCCTAACTCTGGCCCACACGAAGCTACTCCTGCTCTACAAAACACACTCAAGCGGTGTCGGCATCAACAAGGCTCTAACTTCGACGATCGTAAGGAATCCACACCTGGTAAGACGCGATCCACTATCCTGGCGTCCTCAACCGGCTACACAATCTCATCCACTAGATGCTGGTGGCCATCGCTCCATCTACCTCAGCATCACGGCTCTATCAGCCTACCGGTAAGTCGGATGAACCTCTGCATCCTAAAGGGGGGGTAGAGGAGGTGCCGTCGCAAGCGGCAAATTCGTGAACACTACTCTGGGACACTCTGCCTATCATGTCCTGACCATCCATATGAAAACATCGCCCCTCCCTGTGGTCCCACTATGGCGATGAATGCGGCCTACCGCAGATGACATACTCATCCTGACACTGCTGCTGGTGCCTCGTCCGTCGAGAACCTCCTGGTCTCGTCTCCTCTGAGACTCATGACCCTGAACTGGAATCATGGCCACCTCGAACCACTCGACTGTCCCCAAAATAAGACGGCACTGGATGCCTCTCTCTGGAGCTGGTCCCTCGCTCTTCGTCCTCTCGGACATGATCGCCGATCCTCTGTCAATCCATCGAGCATGCACAATCGATGCATCTAAAATCGCTCGCCGAGAATACCCAAAATGATAACATCTCGAAGCAGTCCCCTCTCAAACATGATCAATCTCCTGGGCCTCATCTTGGGCGACATGGGGCACTCTGCTCAACAATCATAGAAACTCACTCCAAATCCTCAACCACTCTCCTGGTGGTCCAACGGGACAAACTCGACGCCACCAACACTCGGTGTCTCTATCCAAGGTGCGCAACCATGTGCACCTGATGCTTCACCTGGACGAATAAGTCCTTAACCAATTTTCCAAAACAGCAATCCAGTTCTCAGCCTCCCAAGGCTCCAGACTCTGCCCCAAATCTACAGGGGATGGAACTGGCGGATGAATAATAACCGGTCAGCAACTCTCGCTGCTCCTGCACTACTCACATGGCGATCAGGGTCGAAGTCGACGATGCTGCGGCTGGAGGTACTACACACGATACCTCAGTCGATGCTCTACGCTCAGACATGCGCATCACGCGCTCCATGATCTCATCCTGGCCCGCGTCGTCTCAACAACTGCGCTACATGGGCCTGTAACTCTCAGACCTCTCTCTGCTCTGTCCATTCAGCCTCCCGCTAATCGGGCTCCTCATCCAAGGTCGAACATGCCCTCACCGCTGCACGGCGTCTCAGAGGCAACAAGGACAACTTCCACAACCAACCAAACCTCAAACACTCTCGACCTAATCAAGCGAAAGTCTATAACATGTTAACCATTCTAAAGCATTATGTTGTCTGCAGCCAACATAATCACTTTAGAGAATAAACATGTCAAATCACTCACCCCAATCCCTCGGGGGAGGTACAAACTCAATCAGGACTCTCGCTAAAGTCTCGTCTCTCACGACAGTCTTCCTACTGTCCAACCAATAGCCTAGGGGCACTAAGTCCTCAATGACCTATATTCCTAGGCTTTGATACCACCTAAATCTGTCACGCCCGGAGGTCGAACTGCGACCCGGGCTCGCCAACAGATCCGCCATCTGTACGGAAACTGCCGCACAGACGAAGCGTCTACCCTGCAAGTCAGATCTATAGCTAAAACATGTATCAGAGCGGAACTAAAAACCAAGAGCTATAGAAATCCACTGAACATCTGATATAAAAAAAATCATCCCCAATACAACTCTCTCAAATGACAAATAATGTACAAAGCCTCACCAACTCTCAGACTGTCAAATACAAAAGTGGAAACATAAAATGCAGGGTACATCTACCTCTGACTCTCAAAACTGGTAAGGAACTACTCGGCCTCGTCCTCACCTCGATCAGCTGTCTCCGCACGAACCAAGCAGGAACAGCTACATCAGGAACCTCTCACCGCAGCGGGTGTGAGATCTACTGCATAAGGTAGATCTCAGTGGGTACCGTTACCAATATCCATGGTGTAGTGAACTGGAACTTGGTATTTAAATAAATGTAAATAAAATGGTATAAAATGCTATTTTATTGAATTTATTGAGGTAAAGGATGACCTGGAAACGAATTGGGCCCAAATCGGGACTAGATTGTGAGATCTTGGATCTTACCTGAGAAAGTGGGCCCAGATTGTAAGTGGAAAATTCACGGTCTCGGAAAATTCCGAGAAAATTACGGGAGCTCCGTAAATGTGTTTTAAGGCCACAGTAAAAGTTTCGCGTCGATCGGACACCCGGATAGAGAGAACGGGCTCCGCCAGCGAATTCGAATATAGTGGGACTTTGGGCAACCCAGAGAAGGTCTAAACTGAAAAGTTTAAGTGCCAGGAGGTAAATTGAGTTAAACTGTGGCTGCCCGTCAAATTTGAGCGAAAACGGGCGAGAAACGGGCAAGAACGGACGAAAACGGGCGAAACTGGGCTTGGGCGCCCGGAAAGTACTGTAGCAAGCCGGTTTTCGGGCTGCAGCGAACCGGGTTTTTCCACTGTAGCGAACCGGTTACTGTAGCAGCCCGGTCCGGACTTCGATGCGCCCGAAAGTTACTATAGCGCGCCCGGAAGTTACTGTTGGCACGGATCCCGAGGCAGTGGCACGGATCCCGAGACAGTTGACACGGATCCCGAGGCATGGGCGCGAATCCCGAGGCAAGTCTTTCCTGCGCGAGGCGCGGGGGCGCGCGGCCCGAGGCGCGCGTGGTAGGTGGGGAGCGCCACGTGTCGCTTCGCCATTGGTCGCTCTGACCGAGGGCTGCAGGCGTGCGCGGGGAAGGCACGGCGGCACTGTAGCGTGTCAGGGGGGACAGGCCACGTGTCGGTCTCCCATTGGTGGGTCAGCGCGACGCGACGCGCTGACGCGACGCGACGCTGCGGCGGGCGTCAGAGCAGGCGTGGGTGCGGTCCACGTGGCGGCCTCCCATTGGCCACCGCTGTTCCGTGGTCGCGGTGCACGGGTCCATAGCCACGTGTCACGCTCGGGTTGGCCGAGCGATGCCAACGTGGCCCCTAGCTGGCAAGGCGTGGCGCGTGGACCGGCGGCGGGACGGTTACTGTAGCCGCCCGAAAGTTTTCGGGCGCCCGAAAGGGTGCGCCCGAAAATCCGGAAATGGCCTATTTAGGCCCAAACCGCCCCATTTTTCCTCCTTTTTCCCTTTTTGGGCTTCACCCGAGCGTGCGGGAGAGGGAGAAGGCGATTTCGCCCGGGGTTTTCGAGGGCGCACGAGCGCGCCGTGGACCCCGTGGAGCGCGCAAAAGGTACCAAAGGGGCGAATGGACGCGTGGGACGCCACGGCATTGTCAAGGTAGGCCCCATTTGTCATCTTTGCGGTATTTTTGGCACAGTTTTAAGGTTTCCTTTTGAACTTTGGATTTGACCCCTTTGCCTACGTGCATATTAGGGACCAAGTTTTACTGTGCCGTTTTACTGCGCGAGTTTCGCGGGCATTTTGGGCGCGCCTCGCTTTGCGTGCCGCTCGTGGAGATATGCACCATTTTGCGTGCCAAGTTGAAAAAGGAACATGCACCGTTTTGCGTGCCAATGCGAGGTATGCTCCGTTTTGCGTGCAAGTTGGACTAACGGGCACCATTTTGCTCGCAGACTCTAACAGTACATCTCGTTTTACGTGCAGGGTCAGAAAAATATGCACCGTTTTGCATGCAACCCTACAGCAGAGGTTGCACCGTTTTGCGTGTGAGGTCCTGGAATCCCCCGCGTAGGGTTGCTGGTTGTTGGGCAGCTTTCGGTCGCCGTTGGGGGTGTTGGTGCGCGTGTTGGGGGCCCAGAAATGGATTTGTGATGCAATTTGGGATTTGCTTGCATCACTGGAGGCCTGCGTGGGTTGCGCGCAATTTGGACACAAGTGGTGGACTTCGGGCTTAAATTGAGACCCCGTGGGAAGTTGGAGGACCCGTCGGGTGTTTAGAAGTGTTTTCGCGCGATTCAGATGTCAAAATTAGACTCCGGGTGAAGTCCGGATAAAAGTTTACCTCTCCGGTCGCCTTCGGGAATTTTTAGAGTTGGAATTGGGCAAATCGGACTTTAAAAATGGACCCGGCGCGAAAATCGGATCGAGCGGGCATTCGGCAAATTTTCGGGTGAGAATTTGGAGAAGCGGACATCATTTCTGGACTCAGCGCGCGAAATCGCTAAGGATGGACTATTTATTTGTTGGATTTGGAGTCCGGTAGGCGTGCGCGCTTTTCGAGGCAAAGCGGCACGCGGATCGAGACGCGCGTGGCGCGGATCCCGAGGAGGCTGCGGCGCGTCAGGCGAGGCGCGGCTGACGCGACAGGGCGCGCCTCTGCCCGCGTCGGGGCAGGCGCACCATGCGCGGGCCACATGGGGGCCGCCACGTGGCGGACCCCAGTTGGCGCCCGCGCGGGCGCTGGGGCGCCCGCCCGTGTCACGGGCGCGTGTCCCGCGCCTGTGGGCGGCCCGGTGTCACGCGCCCGTGTGGCGCGTGAGCTGCGCGGCCGCGTGGCGCGCAGGGACGCGGCCACGTGGCCGCCCTTCCTCTTGCGTGGGCCGGGTGCACCCGGGTGGGTGTGGTGCACCGGCCGGTGCACGGTGCACCGTGCACCGTGGACTGCCCCCTCCCCTTTTCCTCTTTTTCTTCTTCTTCTTCCTCCCTGCAAGCCACTTCTTCTCCTTCTTCGGTTCCTTCTTCACCCGAGAGCGAGAGAGAGTGAGGAGGGAGGTTGTGGGATGTGCGGCGGCGCGCCGTGGACCTCGTGGAGCGCGCGAGTTTTTTCGTGGGGAGCGTTTCGGCGACGGCGGCGCAGTCGGGTAGGTCCCGTGTGTTGGTTTTACTGTATTTTTGTACAGTTTTCGGGGTGACCTTTTGGACTGTAATTAACGCTCTTGCTCTTTTCTGTGTTGGGCACCGTGCACCGTTTTGCGTGCGGACTCCGTTTTGCGTGCGGACTCCGGCACCGTGCACCGTTTTGCGTGCGGACTCTGTTTTGCGTGCGGACTCCGGCACCGTGCACCGTTTTGCGTGCGGACTCCGGCACCGTGCACCGTTTTGCGTGCGGACTCCGTTTTGCGTGCGGACTCCGGCACCGTGCACCGTTTTGCGTGCGGACTCCGTTTTGCGTGCGAAATCCGGCACCGTGCACCGTTTTGCGTGCGGACTTCGGCACCGTGCACCGTTTTGCGTGCGGACTCCGTTTTGCGTGCAGATCCTGGCACCGTGCACCGTTTTGCATGCGGACTCTGGCACCGTGCACCGTTCTGCGTGCAGACTCCGTTTTGCGTGCGGATCCTGGCACCGTGCACCGTTTTGCGTGCGGACTCCGGCAGCGGACATCGTTTTGCGTGCGGATCGCGTGGAGGCCAATTGCAAGTGTCCACGAGCAATTGGTGGCAAATCGAGGTGGGTGGCCTTATCTCCAAGTTTTATGGAATGTACATTAATTCTATTAATGTAGGACTATGCATGATAGTATATTTCCTTGTGTAGCATGCTAGATTGTTGGAATGGCTATCCCTTTATTATCGGTTAATGTGGTTATCTTGGAACTTGACCTAGCACCCCCGTCATATGTTGTATGTGTAACCAGACTAGTAGAAAACCCTCACTTGGGCTAGGGTTATTTATGCTTAGACATCCACACTGTTCCTTCATCCCTGACATAGTGTTTTCTCGCCCGGGTAGTGGGCCGAGAGGTCGGGACTTGCTTTTAGTGTGGGATGCTTTTGCACTCTTGCTTGGGAGCAGAGTGGAGTCTGGTAGTTGTAGCTGGGTGGCTTATCTGTGCCGGGAGCCGTTTGGGTAAACGGTAGTCCCGGGAGGTCTTGTTTCCCTGTTGTGCCGTCGTGGAGGGAGCCGTTGCGCAGACGGCAGTCCCGGGCCGTCGAGTATCTTCCGGTCCGCCTTGTTGGGAACCGTTGGGGTTGACAGTGGTCCCAGGTCGTTGAGTGTTGTCCGACCTGTTTTGTTACCCTGATTTGTGGGTCGTTCCTGGCTGTGGAGTATCTCCAGCCAGTGAGCCTTGTGCTGCGAGCCGTTGGCGAGGCTAGTGTCTCGTGTTTCGAGTTAGCCGAGCAGCTGAGTCGTCGAGAGTTCTCCGACTGTCGTGCGAGGTATTTGGGGATCCTGAGTCCTACCGTTCTGAGAGTGAGCGTGGATTTTGACTAGCCTGCTTATGCCAATTTGTGTTACTCTATGCCGCGCCGTGTTCCTCAGTTGGAGTCGCGTCCCTGAGATGCCGCTGTGGATACGATGGGCCTGTTGAGGCAGTTTTGCGCGAGGGGTGAGTTAGTCGGGCAGGACGCCCCACGTAAATCCCGTCCTCATGGGGATGCGTGGTAGTGGGCAGGCGCGTTCCTAGTCGACAGGCGCAGGCTTGACTGGACCCTATGAGGCAGTCAGTTCGATTGGGTCTATTGAGCACCTTGGGTGCGAGTGGTCTCTTTTACTTGCATCTGTTCCACTTTTTGAGTATCTAGATAGAGGCATGATAGCTGTAGAGTAGTTTCTAGCCTTTCTTTCAGATTTCTTTGCCTGTTATCTTTTGCCTCTTGTAGACTTGGTGGGCAGACCGTTGGGCTTGTTGACGGTACCCACTGAGAACTACTGTGGGAAGTAGTTCTCACACCCGTCGTGGTGTCTTTTTCCCCAGGAACTTCTCCTCCTGTTCCTGTTGCTCCAGTTGCTGATCCTTCTGACCGAGGCGAGGGAGTCGCGAGCTAGTTCCCTACCCGTCACTGGAGTGTAGCGGTACCCCTTCAGAGGAGAGCTTCAGTAGATTAGTTTTCTTCTTTTTCCTCTGTTGAGAGACCTCTGTTGTGAGGTATAGAGTTGTACTTTATTTTACAGTTTGAGAGACTGTTGTAGTGAGGATATTCTTTTATCGAGAGTCTGTACACTGATGTATTCATTGGAGATACCTCCCTTTTGAGTTTTGTATCAGAGGACTTTGTATATGATAGTATTTGGGGAGATGGTTATTGTATTATTTTCAGTTGTACAGTGTTTGGACTTCAGTTTTAGTAGTCTACTTTCAGCTCTCTGATATCTGTATACTGTAGTTGATTCTTTCTGCAGGTTAGACGCTTCATCTGTACGGCAGTTTCCGTACAGATGGCGGATCTGTTGGCGAGCCCGGGTGGCAGTTTCCACCCCGGGGCGTGACAGATTAGAGTGGTATCAGGGCCTAGGTTGTAGGTCGTGGTGGACTTAGAAACCCTAGGCTTGTGGTTGGATATTAGGATGACTACGTGAGAGTCGTGACTTTTAGCGAGAGTCCTGATTGACTTTTTACCTCTCCCAAGAGACGGGATGAGAGTTTGGCATGTTTATTCTCCTAATCGATTATGTTGGTTGCAGACAACATAATGCTATGGAATGGATGACATGTCTTAGACTTTCGCTGGATTGGGTCGTATGGTTGTTGTGTCCTGACGTTTGTAGTTGTGCAGTGGGTTGCGATACCCCTGAGACGTCGTGTTGTGAAAAGGACACGCATTTTCCCTGGCCGAGTTACCAGGAGGGCATTTTCCCTGGCCGAGTCACCATGAGGGCATTTTCCCTGGCCGAGTCACCAGGAGGGCATTTTCCCTGGCCGAGTTACCAGGAGGGCATTTTCCCTGGCCGAGTTACCAGGAGGGCATTTTCCCTGGCCGAGTTACCAGGAGGGCATTTTCCCTGGCCGAGTTACCAGGAGGGCATTTTCCCTGGCCGAGTTACCAGGAGGGCATTTTTCCTGGCCGAGTCACCAGGAGGGCATTTTCCCTGGCCGAGTCACCAGGAGGGCATTTTCCCTGGCCGAGTTACCAGGAGGGCATTTTCCCTGGCCGAGTCACCAGGAGGGCATTTTTTCCCTGGCCGAGTCACCAGGAGGGCATTTTCCCTGGCCGAGTTACCAGGAGGGCATTTTTCCTGGCCGAGTTACCAGGAGGGCATTTTCCCTGGCCGAGTTACCAGGAGGGCATTTTCCCTGGCCGAGTCACCAGGAGGGCATTTTCCCTGGCCGAGTCACCAGGAGGGCATTTTCCCTGGCCGAGTCACCAGGAGGGCATTTTCCCTGGCCGAGTTACCAGGAGAGCCTTTTCCCTGGCTGAGTTACCAGGAGAGCGTTTTCCCTGGCTGAGTTACCAGGAGAGCGTTTTCCCTGGCTGAGTTACCAGGAGGGCATTTTCCCTGGCTGAGTTACCAGGCGGGCATTTTCACTGGCCGAGTTACCAAATGGATAATTATCGCTGGCCGAGTTACCAGATGGATAATTATCACTGGCCGAGTTACCAGATGGATAATTATCGCTGGCCGAGTTTCCAGATGGATAATTATCGCTGGCCGAGTTACCAGATGGATAATTATCACTGGCCGAGTTACCAGATGATAATTATCACTGGCCGAGTTACCAGATGGATAATTATCGCTGGCCGAGTTACCAGATGGATAATTATCACTGGCCGAGTTACCAGATGGATAATTATCGCTGGCCGAGTTACCAGATGGATAATTATCGCTGGCCGAGTTACCAGATGGATAATTATCACTGGCCGAGTTGCCAGATGGATAATTATCGCTGGCCGAGTTACCAGATGGATAATTATCGCTGGCCGAGTTACCAGATGGATAATTATCACTGGCCGAGTTACCAGATGATAATTATCACTGGCCGAGTTACCAGATGGGTAATTATCGCTGGCCGAGTTACCAGATGGATAATTATCACTGGCCGAGTTACCAGATGATAATTATCACTGGCCGAGTTACCAGATGATAATTATCACTGGCCGAGTTACCAGATGGGTAATTATCACTGGCCGAGTTACCAGATGGATAATTATCACTGGCCGAGTTACCAGATGGATAATTATCACTGGCCGAGTTACCAGATGGATAATTATCACTGGCCGAGTTACCAGATGATAATTATCACTGGCTGAGTTACCAGATGGATACTTTCCCCTGGCCGAGCTACCAGAGGCTAGGCCGCCCAGTGAGGGGCGATGCCGCCCAGTGAGGGGCGATGCCGCCCAGTGAGTGGCGATGCCGCCCAGCGAGAGGCGAGGCCGCCCAGTGAGGGGCGATGCCGCCCAGTGAGTGGCGATGCCGCCCAATGAGTGGCGAAGGTTCGGCCTGTTGAGGCGATTTTCACCTCCGGCCGAGTTACCAGGTGGTTATTTTAGTGAGATTGAGATGACCCGACAGGACGCCGAGATTTGATGGCGTCGAGTTCGTCCTGATGGACTACCGGGAGCGTCTCCAGCCGTGAGCTGCTTGTTGACATAGTTTCCCGCTTTGAACGAGAGGGACCGAATCCCTGAACGGTAAAGGACCGAAAACTTCGATAGACTGAGCCTAGAGTCTGTTCTTGTTGGATTGGGGTTCTAGGCACCGGTCTATCGGGATTTTTGGATTTTGGCCGCGACAGTCGGTTCTTCTCGCCTATGAGTGGGGTGTTGCTGCGAGTTGAGTCGTTGAGGGTTCTCCGACATAGCTGTGAGAGTGCTAGGGCATTTGCATCGATGTATGGGCTAGAGATAGTACCCTTAGCTTGTGCTCGTGAGGTTCAGATACCTGATCACGTGTTGCACATAGATGGGTGTTATTGGTCCTGCCCAGTGCAGTTGGGGCCCTGGTTTTTGCCTGTTGATCTTTTGGCTCTTCCTCAGCTCCGGGATTTCGAGGTAGTGTTGGGTATAGTACTGTGAGGATCTGAGGCCTTGATGCTTGGGTTTACCACTCCGTTGATACACGGTGGTGATGCCACGCCGTTGGCGCACGGCAGTGATGCCACGCCGTTGTTACACGGCAGTGATGCCACGCCGTTGGCGCACGGCAGTGATGCCACGCCGTTGTTACACGGCAGTGATGCCACGCCGTTGGTACACGACAGTGATGCCACGCCATTGATACACGGCAGTGATGCCACTCCGTTGATACGCGGTGGTGATGCCACACCGTTGATACATGGTGGTGATGCCACGCCGGTGGCGCACGGCAGTGAGGCCACGCCGTTGTTACACGGCGGTAATGCCACGCCGTGGGTGCACGGCAGTGATGCCACGTTGTAGGTACACAACGGTGAAAGTCTTTTGGATGTTTCGGACTTTTGACCGCGAGTTGGGCATCAGCTTTATGATCGCCTTGTGAGCCAGTTTTCAGTCCCGTTCACCGACGGTTTGGTCCCCGTTAGGGTGTTCTTTATGAGTTGAGGGATCGACTTCGACCCGTGGGTCCGTTGGGGTTATAGCATGTTGAGCGACCAACTGTGGCAACGAGATTGTGTCTCTTGAGGAACCCTTTTGAGGGTAGCCTGCAGTTGAGTAGTCCACTCGGGTGGTTTTTGGATCGGGAAGTGACCGAGTGAAGACCCCCAATTTATTGGATTTCCCTTCCTTATTGGACGAGTCTGCGGGTATGCTTCGGGTCGGCTTGTTGAGGGTGGCACCATGTTGTGGTTTGGTGCGTATTACACTTGTGGTGATCTCAGTTTTCCCCCAGCCTTTCTAGTGGAGCCCTTGGTTTTTCACGTCTCAGCTCAGTAGTGATGTGTTTTTCCTCGCCCGTGATTTACTTGCCCCTTTGAGATCCGTGATTATTGGAGTACGAGGGACGCCCGTTGCAATTTCTGGCTCGAGAGATGAGAGAATTGCACATCGGGTCATGTCGTACTTGTTGTTGTCGTTGCGGAGTAATCACGAGGAGCGAGTGGGGGAGCTGGAGGCGTATTGTTTGATACCTAGCCGTGGTATTCTTGACTCCTGATGGGCTTGATCTAGTTTCGAGGACGAAACTTTCTTTAGTGGGGGAGGATGTGAGGTCCTGGAATCCCCCGCGTAGGGTTGCTGGTTGTTGGGCAGCTTTCGGTCGCCGTTGGGGGTGTTGGTGCGCGTGTTGGGGGCCCAGAAATGGATTTGTGATGCAATTTGGGATTTGCTTGCATCACTGGAGGCCTGCGTGGGTTGCGCGCAATTTGGACACAAGTGGTGGACTTCGGGCTTAAATTGAGACCCCGTGGGAAGTTGGAGGACCCGTCGGGTGTTTAGAAGTGTTTTCGCGCGATTGACATGTCAAAATTAGACTCCGGGTGAAGTCCGGATAAAAGTTTACCTCTCCGGTCGCCTTCGGGAATTTTAGAGTTGGAATTGGGCAAATCGGACTTTAAAAATGGACCCGGCGCGAAAATCGGATCGAGCGGCATTCGGCAAATTTTCGGGTGAGAATTTGGAGAAGCGGACATCATTTCTGGACTCAGCGCGCGAAATCGCTAAGGATGGACTATTTATTTGTTGGATTTGGAGTCCGGTAGGCATGCGCGCTTTTCGAGGCAAAGCGGCACGCGGATCGAGACGCGCGTGGCGCGGATCCCGAGGAGGCTGCGGCGCGTCAGGCGAGGCGCGGCTGACGCGACAGGGCGCGCCTCTGCGCGCGTCGGGCAGGCGCACCATGCGCGGGCCATGTGGGGGGCCGCCACGTGGCGGACCCCAGTTGGCGCCCGCGCGGGCGCTGGGGCGCCCGCCCGTGTCACGGGCGCGTGTCCCGCGCCTGTGGGCGGCCCGGTGTCATGCGCCCGTGTGGCGCGTGAGCTGCGCGGCCGCGTGGCGCGCAGGGACGCGGCCACGTGGCCGCCCTTCCTCTTGCGTGGGCCGGGTGCACCCGGGTGGGTGTGGTGCACCGGCCGGTGCACGGTGCACCGTGCACCGTGGACCGCCCCCTCCCCTTTTCCTCTTTTTCTTCTTCTTCTTCCTCCCCGCAAGCCACTTCTTCTCCTTCTTCGGTTCCTTCTTCACCCGAGAGCGAGAGCGAGTGAGGAGGGAGGTTGTGGGATGTGCGGCGGCGCGCCGTGGACCTCGTGGAGCGCGCGAGTTTTTTCGTGGGGAGCGTTTCGGCGACGGCGGCGCAGTAGGGTAGGTCCCGTGTGTTGGTTTTACTGTATTTTTGTACAGTTTTGGGGGCGACCTTTTGGACTGTAATTACCCTCTTGCTCTTTTCTGTGTTGGGCACCGTGCACCGTTTTGCGTGCGTACTCCGTTTTGCATGCGGACTCCGGCACCGTGCACCGTTTTGCGTGCGGACTCCGTTTTGCGTGCGGACTCCGGCACCGTGCACCGTTTTGCGTGCGGACTCCGGCACCGTGCACCGTTTTGCGTGCGGACTCCGTTTTGCGTGCGGACTCCAGCACCGTGCACCGTTTTGCGTGCGGACTCCGGCACCGTGCACCGTTTTGCGTGCGGACTCCGTTTTGCATGCAGATCCTGGCACCGTGCACCGTTTTGCGTGCTGACTCTGGCACCGTGCACCGTTCTACGTGCAGACTCCGTTTTGCGTGCGGATCCTGGCACCGTGCACCGTTTTGCGTGCGACGTCCGGCAGCGGACATCGTTTTGCGTGCGGATCGCGTGGAGGCCAATTGCAAGTGTCTACGAGCAATTGGTGGCAAATCAAGGTGGGTGGCCTTATCTCCAAGTTTTATGGAATGTACATTAATTCTATTAATGTAGGACTATGCATGATAGTATATTTCCTTGTGTAGCATGCTAGATTGTTGGAATGGCTATCCCCTTTATTACGGTTAATGTGGTTATCTTGGAACTTGACCTAGCACCCCCCCGTCATATGTTGTATGTGTAACCAGACTAGTAGAAAACCCTCACTTGGGCTAGGGTTATTTATGCATTAGACATCCACACTGTTCCTTCATCCCTGCATAGTGTTTTCCCCTCCGCCCGGGTAGTGGGCCGAGAGGTCGGACTTGCTTTTAGTGTGGGATGCTTTGCACTCTTGCGTGGAGCAGAGTGGAGTCTGGTAGTTGTAGCTGGGTGGCTTATCTGTGCCGGGAGACGTTTGGGTAAACGGTAGTCCCGGGAGGTCTTGTTTCCCTGTTGTGCCGTCGTGAGGGAGCCGTTGCGCAGACGGCAGTCCCGGGCCGTCGAGTATCTTCCGGTCCGCCTTGTTGGAAACCGTTGGGGTTGACGGTGGTTCCCAGGTCGTTGCAGTGTTGTCCGACCTGTTGTTGTTACCCTGAGTTGTGGTCGTTCCTGGCTGTGATATCTCCAGCCAGTGAGCGCCTGTGCTGCGAGCCGTTGGCGAGGCTAGTGTCTCGTGTTTCGAGTTAGCCGAGCAGGCTGAGTCGTCGAGAGTTTCTCCGACTTGTCGTGCGAGGTATTTGGGGATCCTGAGTCCTACCGTTCTGAAGTGAGCGTGGATTTTGACTAGCTGCTTATGCCAATTTGTGTACTCTATGCCGCGCCGTGGTCCTCAGTTGGAGTCGCGTCCCTGAGATTGCCCTGTGGATACGATGGGCTGTTGAGGTCGTTTTGCGCGAGGGGTGAGTTAGTCGGGCAGGACGCCCCACGTAAATCCCGTCCTCATGGGGATGCGTGGTAGTGGGCATGGCGCGTTCCATCGACAGGCGCAGGCTTGACTGGACCCATGAGCGTCAGTTCGATTGGGTCTATTGAGCACCTTGGGTCTAGTGGTCTCTTTTACTTGATCTGTTCCACTTTTTGAGATCTAGATAGAGGCATGAGCTGTAAAGTAGTTTCCAACCTTTCTTTTCAGATTTCTTTGCCTGTTATCTTTTGCCTCTTGTAGACTGGTGGCAGACCGTTGGGCTTGTTGACGGTACCCACTGAGAACTACGTGGGAAGTAGTTCTCACACCCGTCGTGGTGTCTTTTTCCTTCCCCGGGAACTTCTCCTCCTGTTCCTGTTGCTCCAGTTGCTGATCCTTCGGACCGATGCGAGGGAGTCGCGAGCTAGTTCCCTACCGTCACTGGAGGTAGCGGTAGCGGGACCCCTTCAGAGGAGAGCTTCAGTAGATTAGTTTTCTTCTTTTTCCTCTGTTGGAGACCTTTGTTTGGAGTATAGAGTTTGTACTTTAAATTTTACAGTTTGAGAGAACTGTTGGAGTGAGATAGTCTTTTATCGAGAAGTCTGTACACTGATGTATTTCCTGGAGATACCTCCCTTTTGAGTTTT
>JAQNDB010001453.1:0-50026 GCA_029204045.2 Tillandsia leiboldiana
ATACCTGAACCTGTAGGGGGGGGGGGGGGAGTTCACCAAAGGGGTGTTGAGAACTACGACAGTTTCCCAGGGTTCAACCACCGAGATAAAGTGTCCTACACCACTTGGTCCAATGGAAGCAATCATAATAGGCAGGAATAACTCCTCCAATATCCTAATGCACTATGTATATTACTGGCCACTACACTTCTTGTGATAATCACCAATCCATCACTACTTGTTGCCCACACTAGGCACTACCGACCACTCGGCCACTAAGCCGCTGAATACAGGGTTACATAACCCGGCCACCCTTGGCCACTCTTTTCTTTTTATTCTTTACGTATGGTGGGTTATTTAAGTTAAACCTCAAGAAATCTTATCAACGGGCGCCAGCCCGGTTAGTCCTGCTACCACAGAGAAGATTTCTACGGTTGCCGATAAACACTCGCAAGTGTTACCCCGTCCTTGCCGGGGGGACTGTGTCATACGCGGACATGCCAAACTCTGAACAAGAGTACCATAGAAACTGTCATACGAGTCGCTGCCCGGGAAGTCAGGGATCATGCTCCATCTCGACAGTTGTACGCTAGCCCCCGGAGGTATGCCCATTTTATCTTTTTTCTTTTCTTTCTCCTTTCTTTTCTTTCTCTTTTCTTGTCTTTATCTTTTCTTTCTTTGGTTACTTTGACTGGCCTCTCTTGCTCTTACACTTGTTTTCTGTCTTATAGGAGCAGTAGATACCTTTTGGCCACTGGACTTCTTTTCTTTAAGCTACAAGGCTCTTTACTTTCCCTTTTAGCCTTCACGAAAGTACTCGTCCGACGGGCACTGCCCAGGGAGTCTGCTCCACAATGAGAGTCTCAAATTCGAAGGCGCCATTACCTTCTCGATATGCTCTTTTGAAGCCGCTTTTAGTTGACTATTAAACTTACCTTTTGCATTTATAAACAAGATCTAGGTCTTGCCATAAGGATAATTAGAGAGTCTCCTGGACTCTTAACATTTCAATTCATTTATTTAACTCAATGTGAATACAGTTATTGTCCATTGCCCAGACACCCTATGGACATTTCTAGGGTTATATTGAAACTTCTTTAACCTGGGGATTCTTATCCCCTTTCCTGATCTATTGAATCCGAGAGTTAATATAAGCTATTTTCCTGTTTCCACTATTAACTTAGAGGGACACTGAGCCCGGTAGTCGAAACTGCGACCCGGGCTCGCAACAGATCCGCCACCTATGCCAAAACCCGCATAGGCGAAGCGTCCTAACTGCAAAAGAACTACAGCTAACAGGTATCAGAGCTAAAAGAATAAAACTGCTGTAGAAAAAATCAACCATGTACAACTGAAGATAAAACAACAAGGTTCAATCTCCCAAAATATAATCATACATTAACCTCGAGTACAAAACTCATAGCTCAACAGGAGATATCTCAAATAAAAATCAGTGTACAAGCTCTCAATACATCAATCCTCACTACATCAGTCTCTCAAAGAGGAAATAAATACCAATTCTACCGACTATACTGAAGATCTCCTCCAAAGGGGGTACCGCTACTCTCCAAAGATGGGTCTGGATCTAGCTCGCTACTCTTCCCTCACCACGCACAGCAACCCACAGAACGGCAACACCCGCCAAGACCTCTGCAAAACAAAGAGGAGAAAGGACAAAATGGGGAAAAACCCCCAACGGGCGTGAGAACTACGCAATAAGGAGTTCTCAGTGGGTATCGCCACTAGGCCCGACGACCCGCCCACCAAGACTACTAGAGGCAAAAGATAACCGATGCAGTAAAACTGAAAGAAGAAGCTGGGAAACACTCTACAGCTACCATGCCTCTATCCACAATGCTCAAATGGGGAAACTCTGATGAAGATATGCAACACTCGCACACGAGGTGCTCAATCGACCCAATCGAGCTGACTGCCACATTCGGTCCAGTCAAACCTGCGCCCACCTACAACCACCTCCCGCTGACGGGCCGGAATTACGTAGGGCGTCCAAACGACTAACTCGCTATTGAGTAGTGGCTCATGCAGGCTATAGTCATAATCCATGCTCTCTCTCTCAGAACGGATAGACTCAAGATGCTCACCTCTCACACAATGGTCAAAGAACTCACAACGACCACGGGACCACCGTCAAACCCCGAACGGTTCCCAACAATACCAGCACTGGTCTAAACACAGCTACTAGACTCCACTCGGTCCCCCAGGCACGAGTGTAACAAAAAGTATCTGCATGAATAAACCCAATCGATAGACCAGTAATCACTGGTACTGCCTGCTCTGCTGTCGAACTCCAGATCTCAATCGCGGGATACAGACCGACTTCGGACCGGTACGGTCGCATCCCAAAGTAAGTAACAGATCGGCATCGAACCGTCCGATCGCACACAAAAGTAAGTAACAGACTGGCATCGATCCGTCCAGTCGCACACTCCGGAGTGGCACTCGAGGGGAGCGACCCACACGAGTAAAGTAACTCTGTCATCAGTATCACAAGTATCTCTGTGTCGAGTATCACTGTATAGCAGGACTGGATCACGACTCTGATCAAAGTGGAAAAACTCGTCCACTAAAGGGAAACCCGATCCCTACACGATACAACAGTAAATGATAAGTGGAAACTCCATCCACTAGAGGAAAGCCTAATACCCAATCTGATACGTCATAAATATCCGGTCAACCGCCCAATATCCGCGGTTGCCGCAATACCCTGCCGTCCATAACCAAAGTACTATAACCGACCTCCGGTCAACCGCCCAAAGTCCGCGGTCACCGCCAAAACCCTGCCAGCCGCAATCCAGCACAACCCGTCCCTGTCACCAATGTCCCTGCTATACTACCCCAGACCCCTGCTCGCACCCGAGCAACACAGACTGCCTGACTAACAAGAAGGAGAAAGGAATAACATGGTTTCTCCTAAGTCAAGTTCCAATATGTAGTGCAGCAGTAAAGATGGCCTAACTATATGTCCATACACATATGTCCATACAAGCATGCATTTGTCCTCAAGAAGAATAAAGAAAATAAACCTCATGCCAGAATTAGCATTGACCATACCTGTCCATGATTTTCGATCCATAATCACTCCTTGGAGTAGAACCTGCACATAACTACATAATCCTATCCCATTGTATAAACCAGCCTCATAAAAGGGTTATATGCTAACATGGCATGATAATTAATCATATAGGGTAACCTTGCCTTAGGTAAGCTTCCATTAATCATCAACATAAATGTCTGATTAATACCATTGTCATAATATGAATAATTAACTTGCAATTCCCATAAATCAACATTGTTAAGCTTACCAATCAATCCCAGGTATTGTACCCTACACCTGCATGCAATTCTAACATATAGAGTTAGAGAACCGTCCACCGGTTCAGGGAATAAGGCACCCACCTGAAAAGCTGACTGTCCAAAGCCCAACAGCTGAAAACACCAAATAACTCTAATCCCTTGCTCCAATAAGTTCAGCACACCCGTAACCCTCCTGGCACAATACAAAGCTCACTAATTACACTAGGCTCCCAAATATAGCACTTAAAACCACATACAACCTCGAATTCTGAACTGTTAATTATCACCTGCAGATAGTGCCCAGAAAATTCCAATAAAAATATCACAGCAATCCATGCGTCGATAGCTTCGAAACGGTACCTTGCACGCCCAAATCGGAGTTCGGTAAGTCAAGATAAAATTCGGCAAGGGGGTACACTCATACAAAAATCTGTATTAAAACTGTGCACTGTTCACTGAGAAAACAGTGATTTTCACCTCGAAATAATCCTCTGGAAAATCCAAGAAAAATACGAGCGCGTTCCTTGCGATCTGTAGATGAAAAAGTTGTATAAGCTCGTTTCCGGCTGACGCTTGTGCGTAAAGATATGGTCAAAACACCTCGATGCTGTCCCACAAAGCCAAACAGAAAATGGGTCACAGCGTTGCCTCGGGATCCGTGCCAAAAACTCGAAACAGGAAAGCGCGATCAAAACGAAAGATGAAGTCCTACCTCTTAGGAGTCTGCCGGCGCAAGAATCACAGCAAAATGATCTCGGGGTAGCCCAGGGGAGCTAAAACACTGTCGCTGCGCCGAAGAAGAACCCAGGAAAGCAACATCGCGCCGCACCGTAAAATGGGAACCTCGGGATTCGTGCCCCCAAAAATCCCAAAACTCTGCAGGAAGATCAAGGACTTGAAGATGAAAATCTTCCAAGAAGGGAGCTCGGGGAGATCTTGCAAGGGCTGAGAGAAAAAGAGCAGAAAAGAGGGCTCGGGCTGCCTATTTATAGGCTGAAGAAAACATTTGAAGAAATACCCTATGTGTCCCCACTTCCGGGCGCTGGGGTGTTTCGGGCTGCTACAGTAATGGGCCCGGCCCATTACTGTGCAAGCCCGAAACCACTCGGGCCCGCCACGAAGCCCAGCACTGTGCTTCCCCGGGCCCCGCTGCACCCGGCGCACCTGCGCCAGCCAAAGGCGACGCGACACGTGGCCCGGCAACCCGTGCACCGCGCACGTCGCGCCGTGGACCGCGCACGTCGCGGCTGACCCAGGCCCGTACGGCCACCTGCCCCGCCGTACGGCCACCTGCCCCGGTCAACAACTCCACCGATTGCGTGGACCGGGAGCACAACACCGGACCAACCACCTCACGCCACGTGTCCACCCGGTCTACCGTGCACCACCGGCCTGCTCCGAGAACCCAGACCACAACACCGACCAGTGAGAACCTGCCACGTGTCCCCTTCCTCGGGTGCACGACGGCCGCGTGGACCGCGCACCTGACCGCGCCCCCGCGCGCCTGCCCGCGCCCCTGTGTGCCTGCCCGCGGCCGCGCGCCGCCTGCCCGAGCGCCTTCCGCCGCCTTCCGCCGCTGCCCGCCGCCGCCAGCCGCCGCCGGCGATCGCCGGAGACACTGTTCCGGCGTGAACAGTACCCGCAAGCTCAAAAACAGTAAGTAAATAGCCCATCTTGACCGTTTTCGCGCGCTGATTCCAAAAAACGGCGTCCATTTTGCCAAATTCCAATCCTATAATTTGCCGGAGGCTCCCGGAAAGGTATTTTTAATCCAAATTCCGCGCCGAGCCTAAATTTGATATCCACTCCTCGCGTAAACTGTTCTAAACATCCGATGGGGTCCCCCGATTACCTACGAGATCCATTTTAAGCCCCGAGTCCATCTCTTGTGTCCAAACTGGCGCGCGAACACCGCCGACATGCCACGTAGGCTTCCAGAAGCTGCTGGTCACACTGTAGAAGCCCTGCAAAGATCCGGGTCACCACATCCTCCCCCACTAGAAGAAAGTTTCGTCCTCGAAACTAAGGCAACTCCCAAGGAGTCCCAGAACCAGGGGTCAATATTCAACACCGCCGTCTCCAGCTCCCAAGTCACCTATCACTCCCCGTGATTACTCCTCAGCAACAACAACAGCAACAACCAGTACGGCATAGCCCGATTGCGCAATTCCCTCACCTCACGAGTCGGAATTCGCAACGGGCGTCCCTCGTACTCCAAACTCTCACAGACCCTAAAAGGAACGAGTCAAACACGGGCGAGGGGTCCAAAACATGACACTCCAGAGCTGAGACGCAGAAAAACCTCAAAAACTCCAACAAAAGACGGGGGGAAAAGGAACAAATAGCCCGAGCAACACGCTCTAACATCACTCCTAAGAGCCAACGCAACCCAAGCGACCCGAAACACATCCACACAAACACCTGCACAGAAAAGGGGCCCTAACAAGCGGGGGTTCATACTCAGTCACCCTCAAAACTCAACCCAAGCGGATTGCTCAGCCGCAGCCTTTCATCAAAAGGGATCCTCAGGGACACAACTCAAACCCTGCACACAAGGATGGCCCCACACAGTGCCAGCTATGGAACCGTCAAACTCGACTCCCAAATAGCTCTTCTGCTCCAGGCATCCGCCACCACAGTGGCTCTGTCGGGGGTGATACTGGATGCTCACAAAATCCAATGGTGGCTCTACAGCCACTACGGGAGGTATCACTATAACTCACAAATCCATCTCCCACCACTGACTAGGTTAGAATCGGCGCTGGTACCAATCTCATCACCCGGTCATCAAGCTCTGCTGGCACTATCCGGTCCAAAAACTCCTCACCCCAACAATGACCGTCGATCTCGGCCAGTCTTAAATAGCATCCACTTTGGCCGAATTTCCACCGCCGCCCCTTCGGCTAGGAGAAGTAATCCAGGAAGATATACTCTCGAAGCTAAAACTTGCACCACAACGACTTGGCAAAAAGCTTCTTCCCCACAGACCTTGTCACACCATATACAAATGCTGCACAAGCTCTAAATCACTCAGGGAGGGGGGTAAAACCAAAATATTCCTGGAGGATGCCGCTATCAAAACCGTTCAAGGCCAACTGAAACACAGAATTCCTCAATCTTAAAGGCAACAAGGCATTAGTCATTCCATTGGCTTCACTGTACTCGTAATGCCCCTAGCGTCTCTTGAACGCCATCTTGGCGAAACACTCAACTGAAAATCCAAACTGGTGCAGGCATCACAATCGACCGACTGCCGGGGCAGAACTCCATCAAAAGGCCCTAAATAATACCTGGACCTGACTGGGTTCCAATCACAAAGGGCTCTCACCGTCGTGTATCAACGACGTGACACTAGGTCAAACAGACCCTCCATCCATCAAATCCACGCACCTAAGACATCAACTCTCGCAGCTCTAAAGGCGATATCCAACGAGGTGCTATGAAGTTCGCGCGGTTTCCAAAACCACGTTAATCACACTCTTAATCTCCCTTCCGGCGGCATAATCATCGGCTCAAATGGACTCACGCCCGGGATTTCACAGCAATAGAAATATCCTTTGGTCCCGGCGCCACCATAAGCTCCCCTCACACAGTCGCTAAACCCTGTGTGCTCGAACAATCTCCCCATAACAAGCCTCCTTTGTCTGCCTCGCAAAAGTCACAATCAGCACCCTCTCTGCACTTAACCATCCAGTGGTGCCGTGCCAACCAATCCCAAGCACTGGGTCAAAACATCGAACTGCCACCCATATCAAAAGGTTTGCCGGTATAACTCATGGTCTCAACGACACTGAACATAATCCACAAGCCTCCTTCACATGCACAACACCGATGGTATCCTGTACCTCTAGTGCACGTGGTAATAACTCTGCCTCTAGTCCATGCCGGAAAGCAAAATGCACTAACTCCGACTGCTGTGATGAAATCACACCTGCAACAACCCGATCCACTGCCGTGGCGCCCTCCAACCAGGCGGCACAAACTCATCCACACGATGCAAGCGGTTGTCGCTTAGTCCACCAGAAAATATCCAATCAATCACAAGGGAGCACGACCTCTGTCTCTGCTCACGCTGAGGCAACAGATACGATCCTCCGCAGACAACAAAACCACGCTACCGTTGCGCTACTCTGATATAGACACTGATACTGCCATCGGGGTCCACCCGATCCCCAACATCTCAGAAATCCATCATGTCCACCAGAAAATATCCAATCAATCACAAGGGAGCACGACCTCTGTCTCTGCTCACGCTGAGGCAACAGATACGATCCTCCGCAGACAACAAAACCACGCTACCGTTGCGCTACTCTGATATAGACACTGATACTGCCATCGGGGTCCACCCGATCCCCAACATCTCAGAAATCCATCATTGCAACCGTCATAAGACAAAACACCATTAATCCATGCAATTCCCTATACACTTATCCTTACTAAGCTCACCCCTCAATCCCATATAATACATTCAAAATATGCAAGTTATAAATCACAAAGGGTAGAATTCCCTTGGGTAAGCTTTACATTAACCATCCACAAGGATATCCACCACCCAGGAAAGCAAAACGAAAATGCCTCTGCCTGCCGATCTGTCCTCCATCACCTAGCGCCAAGCGCCTCCCTCCAGAACTCGCCTCTAGCGGCAGATCCCCATCCAAGGAACTGCAGTGTCCAGCTCCAAACACAATGCCTACTCCGACGAGGCATCCACAGTCCAAAACCCGAACAGGAGGGACCGAAAAGAAACTAAAGAGTATCCTGGCGCAATCCACTCCCAATCTCACTTATCATATGTGCCTCATCCCTCGAAACCTGGAGCGCCAGTTCAACAACTGCATAAACTCTCTAGCACAGGGAGGCTCTCAATTGATCACTCCATCACCCCCAACCACGACTCTGCCTCCAAAGGCTCCAAGCTCAATCTTACGAGTCGGGGTGGTTCATCTGCCCAATCTGGCTCACTTAATCAAACATGCCCCACAGCTCCTCTGCTGTCAACCATCCACCCTACCTCAGCGCCTTGGCACTAAACATTGGCACGGAGGGGGCCACTCGCTCTATTGGCACTACAGAAATCCCTGCCGCTGAGGATACTACATCCTGGTGGTCTCAGAAGAAAAGTACTGTCGGGCCGCCCACTGCTCTGACAACTGCGTCACCAAACTAGCTGCTCACTCTGCCGCTGATATACCTCTGACAATCCTGTCATCTGGGTCCGGAGTTCTCTGACCTCAATCCGGGTATCCGGCCCAAAACCAACCGCTCAAGCTCAACTGCCATGACAGGATGCACAAGGGTCCCAAACCCAGCGTCGGGGAGACACCGCTCACCACGACGAAACCACAAATCAACACACAACAACGCTCGACCCAATCCAGCGAAAGTCTAGAGCATGTCACCCATTCCACAGCGTTATGTTGTCTGTAGCCAACATAACTACTTAGGAGAATAAACATGCCAATCACTCATCCCGTCCCTCGGGAGAGGTGTAAAACTCAATCAGGACTCTCGCTAAAAATCACGACTCTCACGAAGTCATCCTAGGGTCCAACCACAAGCCTAGGGTTTCTAAGTCCACCATGACCTACAACCTAGGCTCTGATACCACCTAATCTGTCACGCCCCGGGGTCGAAACTGCGACCCGGGCTCGCCAACAGATCCGCCACCTATGCCAAACCCGCATAGGCGAAGCGTCCTACCTGCAAAAAGAACTACAGCTAACAGGTATCAGAGCTAAAAGATAAAACTGCTGTAGAATAAAATCAACCACTGTACAACTGAAGATAAAACAACAAGGTCCATCTCCCAAAAATGATAATCATACATTAACCTCGAGTACAAAACTCATAGCTCAACAGGGAGATATCTCAAATAAAACATCAGTGTACAAGCTCTCAATACATCATATCCTCACTACATCAGTCTCTCAAAAGAGAAAATAAATACCAATCTACCGACTATACTGAAGATCTCCTCCAAAGGGGGTACCGCTACTCTCCAAAGATGGGTCTGGATCTAGCTCGCTACTCCCTCACCACGCACAGCAACCACAGAACGGCAACACCCGCCAAGACTCTGCAAAACAAAGAGGAGAAAGGACAAAAGGGGGAAAACCCCCAACGGGCGTGAGAACTACGCAATAAGGGAGTTCTCAGTGGGTATCGCCACTAGGCCCGACGACCCGCCCACCAAGACTACTAGAGGCAAAAGATAACCGATGCAGTAAAACTGAAAGAAGAAGCTGGAAACACTCTACAGCTACCATGCCTCTATCCAAATGCTCAAATGGGGAAACTCTGATGAAGATATGCAACACTCACACACGAGGTGCTCAATCGACCCAATCGAGCTGACTGCCACATCGGGTCCAGTCAAACCTGCGCCCACCTACAACCACCTCCCGCTGACGGGCAGGAATTACGTAGGGCGTCCAAACGGACTAACTCGCTATTGAGTAGTGGCTCATGCAGGCTATAGTCATAATCCATGCTCTCTCTCTCAGAACGGATAGACTCAAGATGCTCAACCTCTCACACAATGGTCAAAGAACTCACAACGACCACGGGACCACCGTCAAACCCCGAACGGTTCCCAACAATACCAGCACTGGTCTAAACACAGCTACTAGACTCCACTCGGTCCCCCAGGCACGAGTGTAACAAAAAGTATCTGCATGAATAAACCCAATCGATAGACCAGTAATCACTGGTACTGCCTGCTCTGCTGTCGAACTCCAGATCTCAATCGCGGGATACAGACCGACTTCGGACCGGTACGGTCGCATCCCAAAGTAAGTAACAGATCGGCATCGAACCGTCCGATCGCACACAAAAGTAAGTAACAGACTGGCATCGATCCGTCCAGTCGCACACTCCGGAGTGGCACTCGAGGGGAGCGACCCACACGAGTAAAGTAACTCTGTCATCAGTATCACAAGTATCTCTGTGTCGAGTATCACTGTATAGCAGGACTGGATCACGACTCTGATCAAAGTGGAAAAACTCGTCCACTAAAGGGAAACCCGATCCCTACACGGATACAACAGTAAATGATAAGTGGAAACTCCATCCACTAGAGGAAAGCCTAATACCCAATCTGATACGTCAATAAATATCCGGTCAACCGCCCAATATCCGCGGTTGCCGCAATACCCTGCCGTCCATAACCAAAGTACTATAACCGACCTCCGGTCAACCGCCCAAAGTCCGCGGTCACCGCCAAAACCCTGCCAGCCGCAATCCAGCACAACCCGTCCCTGTCACCAATGTCCCTGCTATACTACCCCAGACCCCTGCTCGCACCCGAGCAACACAGACCGCCTGACTAACAAGAAGGAGAAAGGAATAACATGGTTTCTCCTAAGTCAAGTTCCAATATGTAGTGCAGCAGTAAAAGATGGCCTAACTATATGTCCATACACATATGTCCATACAAGCATGCATTTGTCCTCAAGAAGAATAAAGAAAATAAACCTCATGCCAGAATTAGCATTGACCATACCTGTCCATGATTTTCGATCCATAATCACTCCTTGGAGTAGAACCTGCACATAACTACATAATCCTATCCCATTGTATAAACCAGCCTCATAAAAGGGTTATATGCTAACATGGCATGATAATTAATCATATAGGGTAACCTTGCCTTAGGTAAGCTTCCATTAATCATCAACATAAATGTCTGATTAATACCATTGTCATAATATGAATAATTAACTTGCAATTCCCATAAATCAACATTGTTAAGCTTACCAATCAATCCCAGGTATTGTACCCTACACCTGCATGCAATTCTAACATATAGAGTTAGAGAACCGTCCACCGGTTCAGGGAATAAGGCACCCACCTGAAAAGCTGACTGTCCAAAGCCCAACAGCTGAAAACACCAGATAACTCTAATCCCTTGCTCCAATAAGTTCAGCACACCCGTAACCCTCCTGGCACAATACAAAGCTCACTAATTACACTAGGCTCCCAAATATAGCACTTAAAACCACATACAACCTCGAATTCTGAACTGTTAAATTATCACCTGCAGATAGTGCCCAGAAAATTCCAATAAAAATATCACAGCAATCCATGCGTCGATAGCTTCGAAACGGTACCTTGCACGCCCAAATCGGAGTTCGGTAAGTCAAGATAAAAATTCGGCAAGGGGGTACACTCATACAAAAATCTGTATTAAAACTGTGCACTGTTCACTGAGAAAACAGTGATTTTCACCTCGAAATAATCCTCTGGAAAATCCAAGAAAAATACGAGCGCGTTCCTTGCGATCTGTAGATGAAAAAGTTGTATAAGCTCGTTTCCGGCTGACGCTTGCGCGTAAAGATATGGTCAAAACACCTCGATGCTGTCCCACAAAGCCAAACAGAAAATGGGTCACAGCGTTGCCTCGGGATCCATGCCAAAAACTCGAAACAGGAAAGCGCGATCAAAATGAAAGATGAAGTCCTACCTCTTAGGAGTCTGCCGGCGCAAGAATCACAGCAAAATGATCTCGGGGTAGCCCAGGGGAGCTAAAACACTGTCGCTGCGCCGAAGAAGAACCCAGGAAAGCAACATCGCGCCGCACATTAAAATGGGGAACCTCGGGATTCGTGCCCCCAAAAATCCCAAAACTCTGCAGGAAGATCAAGGACTTGAAGATGAAAATCTTCCAAGAAGGGAGCTCGGGGAGATCTTGCAAGGGCTGAGAGAAAAAGAGCAGAAAAGAGGGCTCGGGCTGCCTATTTATAGGCTGAAGAAAACATTTGAAGAAATACCCTATGTGTCCCCACTTCCGGGCGCTGGGGTGTTTCGGGCTGCTACAGTAATGGGCCCGGCCCATTACTGTGCAAGCCCGAAACCACTCGGGCCCGCCACGAAGCCCAGCACTGTGCTTCCCCGGGCCCCGCTGCACCCGGCGCACCTGCGCCAGCCAAAGGCGACGCGACACGTGGCCCGGCAACCCGTGCACCGCGCACGTCGCGCCGTGGACCGCGCACGTCGCGGCTGACCCGGGCCCGTACGGCCACCTGCCCCGCCGTACGGCCACCTGCCCCGGTCAACAACTCCACCGATTGCGTGGACCGGGAGCACAACACCGGACCAACCACCTCACGCCACGTGTCCACCCGGTCTACCGTGCACCACCGGCCTGCTCCGAGAACCCAGACCACAACACCGACCAGTGAGAACCTGCCACGTGTCCCTTCCTCGGGTGCACGACGGCCGCGTGGACCGCGCACCTGACCGCGCCCCCGTGCGCCTGCCCGCGCCCCTGTGCGCCTGCCCGCGGCCGCGCGCCGCCTGCCCGAGCGCCTTCCGCCGCCTTCCGCCGCTGCCCGCCGCCGCCAGCCGCCGCCGGCGATCGCCGGAGACACTGTTCCGGCGTGAACAGTACCCGCAAGCTCAAAAACAGTAAGTAAATAGCCCATCTTGACCGTTTTCGCGCGCTGATTCCAAAAACGGCGTCCATTTTGCCAAATTCCAATCCTATAATTTGCCGGAGGCTCCCTGTCACGCCCCGGGTCGGAACTGCGACCCGGGCTCGCCAACAGATCCGCCGCCCATACGGGAAGCCCCGTATAGACGTAGCGACTAACCTGCAAAAGAGATCTACACTAAACAGATATCAGAGCTGAAAGTAAAAGCTGGATAAAATAAATACAACTCTCATAAAATATACAACCAGAGTCCTCACCAAAATACAAATATCTCTCAAGATAAGAAGAGTACAACTCAATCCTCACTACAAGATCACTCGACAAGAACTCACAAAAAGTAGGGAGGTACATCTACTCTCAAGCGACATCTGGTAGGGATCTATCTCGCGACTCCCTTACCTCGATCAGTCGGGTCAGCAACAGGTGCGGCAGGAACTGGAGCAGAAGAAGAAATCCCTGGGGAAAAACACCACGACGGGTGTGAGAACTACGTCCCAAGTAGTTCTCAGTGGGTGCCGCCAACAAGCCCGACGGTCTGCCCACTAAGTCCACTAGAGGCAAAAGTAACAATGCAGTGCGGAAAGGGAAAAGCTGGTAAAGTAATCTCTACAGCTACTATGCCTCTATCTAGATGCTCAAAAGTGGGGCAGAAAGAACATGATGCTACAACTAGCTCTCGACTCGAATCACACAATCTCAACTGACTGCCGCATCGGGTCCAGTCAAACCTGCGCCTACCTACTGCCGTCACGTCCCGGGGGACCGGACTTACGTAGGGCGTCCGTGACTGCCACTAACTGGCCCAGCCAGAGGGACTGTGTCCGTGACTGCCACTAACTGGCCCAGCCAGAGGGAACACTGCGTCGACAAGTCGCGATAGAAGAACAGGCCCAACTCCGGAGTGGCTCTCGAGGGGAGCGACCCTACCGAGGAAAGTATCCGCGCATCTCTGTCGAGCTCAAATGTGGCTCATGCAGGCTATAATCCAAATCCTCGATCAACAAGATCGACCGAAACCAAAGGAACACTGTCTCACACACAGGCTGGAAAACTGCACAGCCGAGACTCACTGTCACTCAAAATAGCTCTCAAGATCTCAAATCTACAACCCAAGTCACTTTCCCAAGGAAACCTGGTCTACAGACTGCTAACAACTCCACTCGGTCCCCAGACACGAGTGTAAAAGCATCCCACAATAATCCGACCTCTCGACCCACTACTTGGGCGAGGAGAACTCTAAGTCCAGAGTGATATACAGAAAAGTGACGTGGGAATGTCTAGAGCAATAAAACCTAGCCCAAGTTGAGGTCTTCTACAGTCTGGCTGAACATGCAACATGTGACAGTGGTGCTAGGTCAAGTTCCAAGATAAATAATAAACAACAGCTTGTAGGGAGCAAGATAATAATAATAAACAGCTTAGGGAGCAAGAATATTAATAATCAACAGCTTAGGGAGCAAGAATAATCACAGGATCATCTAACAATAACAGGAACATCAATACACGCCTTCTAGCATGCTGGACATCAAACATTAAAACATGCAAGTCCCTAAAGTTAGAATTAGTCCACAGTCCGCTGATCTTGAAAAGAGGTCACCCACCTGATGCGCTGATCAGTCCAAGTCCTACAGCTGATAATACCAGGAAAACTGCAACACCAAAACTAACAGGTCCAGCACAGCCCAACAGCCCCTGGGTACAACACAAGGTTACAAAAACGCTTAACACCCAAAATCTGCCAAGAGAAACCATGCTGAAAATTCAGCCGCAGAGATGCCAATAATTCACCTGCAGAAAGTGCTCGATAAATTCCAGATAAAATACCCCGGTGTTCTACGCGTCGATAGCTTCGAAACAAGTACCTGCACGTCCAAAACGGAGTCCTCTACGCTGAGATAAAAATCCGGCAAGGGAAGCACCCCCAAACCAAACTGTACCAAATTCCTGTAACAACAAACCGCAGGAAAAGGAGATTCTCACCTTCGTGCACAATCCAGAAAAATCTGAGAAAAATCCAGGAGATTCCTTGCGAAGAGTAGATGAATTTTTCCTTTTGAATCGTCTTGATCCGATGCCTGTGCGCAAAGCTACAGCAAGAACACCGCAGTGCTGTCCAAATATCCGCGAAGAAAAAGGGGTCAAAAGGGAGCTCGGAAAACTCTAAGATCATCACGGAAATCGAGGTAGCTCAAAACACAGGAGTTGAAGTCCTACCTGTCTAGAATCCGATGGCGTGAAAATCGTCGAAAAAGGAGGTCGGGGTGAGTCGGGAGAGCCCAAACACTGCAGAGGGACGAAGCGGGTCGAAGATGAACAAGCGTCGCGCCGCGCCGTAAAATAGTTAGCCTCGGGATGCGTGCCTCCGAAAATCCTCAAATTCCTCCAAAGAGTAGAGCTCGGTGTGGGGAAGAATTCCTCTAAAGGCCTCACAGGGAAAAGAAGAGAAAAAAAAGCTCAAAAGAAGCCCACAAGCCTATTTATAGGCTGGGCCAAAACACAAGTGGGCCGGGTTTCCGGGCGCAAGATCCGGGCGCCTTGCGCCCGGAAATTCGGTCGGACAGGCCCCGTCCGACGCGCCCGAAACCCCCAGGTGACGCCACGTCACCCCGCAACAGGGAACAGCGGCGCCGACGACCCGCAGAGCGCCACGCGTCCGTCCCACGGTCAGCGGGGTAGGTACGGCCCACCAACCGCACGCTGACGCGTGGCGCACTCGAGTACGGCCACCGCTCGCGTTGCGACGCGTGGCGCACTCGAGTGCGGCCGACAGCCGCGTCAGCGCCCCCCTGTGCGTCCACTGTCCCGAGGCGGGTCCCCACGCATTGCGTGCGCCGCGCGAACTGAGCCCGCCACTCAGCTGCCGCCACGTGTCCCTGCGCCGGGTCTATGCACCCGCGCGGGGAGCTACGTGGACCGAGCCCCCAGCGCCCGCCAAACGGAGACCGACACGTGGTCCCGCCCAGGGTTCCTGCACCGGCGCTCAAACCGTGCACCCGCCGGTCAAACTCAGTGAACCGCACATTAAAGGCCAGCAAATCCCCGCCTGCCACGTGTCCTACGCCGGGCTCATGCACCCGGCCGCGCCGCTCCGTGGACCGAACGTCGCGAACCGGCCAATTACAGGCCGCCACGTGGCAGCCGGCGGTCCACCGACACCCCCGTGCACCAAAAAGTCCCGAAAACTTCCGGAAGCCCGATTTTGGTCATCCGGACTCCAAATTTAACAAGCAAATAGCCGTTCTCAAGCGTTTTTCCGTGCTGAATCCAATTCCAACCTCTGTTTGGCCTAAATCCTTATAAAAATTTCGGCAAATGCAGCCGAAAGCCAACACAGTAAAGATCACACACTGGGTCCATCTGTGGCATCCACTTGATGCACCATGGACCAGATACACCAGCACTAGGTGTTGTAAACAGTGGATTCACCAGGAAAGCCGCACGGGGTTCGGGGTCTCTACATCCTCCCCCACTAAAAGGAAGTTTCGTCCTCGAAACAAGGAAAGAACAACAGACGTACCTCAATCGGAAGTCTCGAACAGGAAAGGGTATGAATCTCGCATCACCGTCTCCAGCTCCCAGGTAGCCTCTCGCTCCTCGTGATTGCTCCACAGAATCTTCACATACGGAATGGCCCGGTTGCGCAATTCCCTCTCCTCACGAGCAAGAATTCGCAACGGGCGCTCCTCATACCCAAGATCCTCGCTAAACTCCAAGGAAGTGAAGTCGATCACGTGCGAAGGGTCGAAAACATATTTCATCAAAGCCGAGACGTGGAAGACGTCATGAACTCCGGCCAGGCGTGGTGGAAGGGCAACCCTATAAGCCACTGGGCCAATCCTCTCAAGTACCTCGAAGGGTCCAATGAAGCGGGGACTGAGCTTCCCCCGAACTCCGAATCTCCTGACCCCTTTCGAAGGCGAGACCTTCAAAAAGACATGATCACCAATCTGAAACTCTAGGTCTCGCCGTCGAGTATCAGCGTAGCTCCTCTGACGACTCTGGGCTATCTCGAGGTGTCGGCGAACTGATCGGACCTTCTCCTCTGCCTCCAACAATAATTCTGGTCCCAAAGTTCTCCTCTCACCCACGTCACTCCAATGCAAGGGCGACCGGCACTTGCGTCCATACAACGCCTCAAACGGAGCCATCTGAATGCTCGCTTGATAGCTATTGTTGTACGCAAACTCAACCAGTGCTAAGTGCCGATACCACCCTCCTCCAAAATCCATCACGCACGCTCTCAACATGTCCTCGAGGGTCTGAATGGTGCGCTCCGACTGTCCATCGGTCTGTGGGTGGAAAGCAGTGCTGAATCTGAGCTGGGTCCCCAAGGCTGAATGTAAACTCCCCCAGAAACGTGATACAAACCTCGGGTCCCTGTCTGATACGATCGAGGCGGGTATACCGTGCAACCTCACTATCTCATCCAAATACAACTGTGCCAGACGATCCAACGACCAAGTCATCTGTACAGGCAAGAAGTGTGCAGACTTGGTGAGTCTATCAACGATAACCCATATAGCATCGGCCCCACTCTGCGCCCTCGGCAGTCCCGTGACGAAGTCCATGGTGATGTGGTCCCACTTCCACTCGGGAATTGGAAGACTCTGTAACTTGCCAGCAGGAACACGGTGCTCCGCCTTCACTTGCTGACAAGTTAAACAATGAGCCACAAATCTTCCAATATCCCGCTTCATTCCAGGCCACCAAAAATGTGCCTTGAGGTCCTTATACATCTTAGTACCACCTGGATGAATGGTATAAGGTGTATAATGGGCCTCCCTCAAAATCTGATCTCTGAGCTCAGTGTCCATAGGCACACATACTCGGTCCCTGTACCGCAGTACTCCCGAGCTATCCACTGCAAAATCCCCTATCTGATCGGCCAGAATCTGTGATCTAATCCTCGTCAAGTGGGGGTCCTCACTCTGTGTCTCTCCAATCCTGTCCAACAGAGTGGGCTGCAAGACCATGGACATGAGTCTAGCAGAGACCCCAGGGGATACTACCTCTATCTGTAGGCGTCTCAACTGCTCCACAAGCGGAGGCTGCTGTGTAATCAACATGCTCAAGCTCTGTGCTGATCTCCTACTCAAAGCATCTGCTACTACATTGGCCTTGCCGGGATGATACAGGATGCTCACATCATAGTCCTTTAATAACTCCAACCACCGGCGTTGCCTCAAATTCAGTTCCTTTTGAGTAAACAAGTACTTTAAACTCTTATGATCTGTGTATATTTCGCAGTGCTCCCCGTAGAGGTAATGCCGCCACAACTTCAGCGCGAAAACCACGGCTGCAAGCTCCAAATCATGAGTAGGGTAATTCTTCTCATAATCCTTTAACTGCCGTGAAGCATAAGCAATTACCCTACCATGCTGCATCAAAACACATCCCAAGCCGCTGTGAGAGGCGTCACTATAAATCACAAATCCATCGCCCATCACCGGTAGTGCTAGAACTGGTGCCGAGATCAATCTCCTCTTGAGCTCCTCAAAACTCTCTTGGCACCGCTCAGTCCACACAAACTTAATCCCCTTCCTGGTCAAACTGGTAAGGGGAGTAGAGAGCTTCGCAAAGCCCTCTACAAACCGACGGTAATAACCTGCTAATCCAAGAAAGCTACGGACCTCAGTAACCGTCGTCGGTCTAGGCCAATCCCGAACTGCATCAATCTTCGTCGGGTCCACTGCCACTCCTGCGGCTGATACAACGTGGCCTAGAAATGCAACCTCCCGAAGCCAAAATTCGCACTTTTTTAACTTGGCATACAGCTCCTTCTCTCGCAGAAGCTGCAGCACTATCCTCAAGTGCTCCTCATGCTCTATATCACTTCGGGAGTAAATCAGGATGTCGTCAATGAACACAACGACAAACCGGTCCAAGTACGGCTGAAATACCCGGTTCATTAAATCCATAAATGCGGCAGGGGCATTAGTTAGACCAAAAGGCATAACAGTAAACTCATAATGCCCATACCGGGATCTAAAAGCCGTCTTGGAGATGTCCTCGGCCCTCACCCTCAACTGGTGGTAACCTGACTGGAGATCAATCTTGGAGAACACAGACGCTCCCTGTAACTGATCAAACAGATCATCAATCCGTGGAAGGGGGTACTTGTTCCGGATGGTCACTTTATTCAGCTCTCTGTAGTCGACACATAATCGAAGCGACCCATCCTTCTTCTTCACAAATAAAACAGGCGCTCCCCACGGAGATACACTGGGCCTTACAAAGCCCACATCCATCAAGTCCTGCAACTGGGCCTTCAGCTCTCTCAGCTCGGCAGGTGCCATCCTATAGGGTGCCTTCGAGATAGGTGCGGTTCCTGGAACCACATCAATCACAAACTCAATCTCCCTCTCCGGCGGCATGGTCGACAACTCTGAGGGAAACACATCTGGGAACTCGCGGACAATAGGAATATCCTCGAGTCCCAGTGCCGCCGTAGGCACCTCCACAACCGTCGCCAGGAAGGCGGTACAACCCCTACTCATCATCCGCCGGGCTCTCGCCGAAGAAATAGTCATGGCAAACAAGGTACTCTGGCAGCCTCTGAAAACGAACTCCTCCTGTCCAGGCTCGCGGAGGGTCACCGTCCTCTCTCTGCAGTCAATGGTGGCGAAATACCGAGCTAACCAATCCATGCCAAGTACCACGTCGAAATCCTGGAGCTGCCGCAAGACGAGCAAGTCTGCCGGCAGGACCCAGGGTCCCAACTGTACCGGGCAATCCCTACAACACTCCTCGACATGCAAGACATGGTCTGGAATCTGAACCTCTAATGCATGCGATAATGAAACTACCTCTATACCATGTAGGGATGCAAATGCTCTAGTAATAAATGAATGCGATGCACCGGTATCAAAAAGAGCATGAGTACGAACTGCAGAAATCAAAATAGTACCTGCGACGACATGATCGGCTGCTGAAACATCCTCAACCTGGGCGGCATAGACTCGCCCGCTCTGCGCCGGGGGACGTCGCTCTGACTGTCGCGAAGAGGAAGAAGCCTGATCAGGCCTACCATAGGCCACAGAAGGCCCTGCTGTCATGTGGGGAGCAGAAGGTGCTGAGGCCGCGGAAGGAGCTGGAGGACCTGCCCTGGGGCATGAACTCTGAATGTGACCGGCCTGTCCACAACGGTAACAACGGCCGTGTCTCTGCTGACAATGCATCGGTAAGTGCGGCCCTCCACAAAAGACACATCGCTCCTGACGGGGCTGCCGCGAAGTCTGCTGCTGCTGAGATGACTGCTGAGGTCGAGGCGGACGACGCTGCTGCGAAGACTGATGAGATGATCCAGATCTCTGGCGCCCCTGACGTCCACGACCCTGAGGATGGAATCGTGGGGGTCTCGGGGGTCCCTGCCTACCCGACTGCCCCTCCTCCACCGGCGCCGGGCGCTTCGCCCCAGGAGTCCCTACGGGGGCTGGAGCCACCTCATCCATAACTACCTCTCCAGACTCAACATATAACGCCTGCTCCATCGAGGCCTCTAATGTCTGCAATCTGCGGGAGCGAACAAGCTGATAAATGTCCCGGCGCAGCCCCCGCTCAAACATGTAAACCTGGTGAGCCTCATCCCTGGCCACGTGAGGCATACTAGCCAACAGCTGATTGAAGTTAGCTATGTACACATGCACGGGCCTATCCCCCTGGCGGAGATTCCTCAGCTGCTCCTCCAGTCTCTGACGTACACTCTCAGGAAAGAAGGCCCCCAGAAGAAGTCTGCGGAACTCCGCCCACGGAAGAATCTGCGTCCCAGACGGACCAGCAGGCCGCACACGCCGCCACCAAGCCTCGGCGTTGCCCTCCAGATAATGCGCTGCCAAGAAGACCCGAAACCGATCGTCGACGAATAAACTCTCAAAGTGACGCTCCATGGCCGTAACCCAAGTCTCGGCCTCCCATGGCTCAGCACCCAGACCAGAGAAACGGGATGGATCGAACCGACGGAACCTCATCAAGAGATCTACCGCTGCCTGCTGCTCAGAAGAAGAAAAAGGGCCCGACGACTCAGACGGTGGTCTGCAGGAAACCGGCTCGGCAGGAACAGCTGGTGCTGACGGAACCACAGGGGGCGCTGCCGCTGGCGAAGAGGGCACAGGCGAACTCTCAGGGGGTGCTACCACAGGCTGCGACCTCTGCTCTAACATAAGCATCATCCGACCCAAGGCCTCCTCCTGGCGTCGGGAAGCCTCCTCCTGGCGTCGGGAAGTCTCCTCCTGGCGCCGAACAGCCTCAGACATCTGTGCCAACTGGCCACGAAGCTCCAAAACCTCTCTCTGCTGTCCCTGCCCCGAGTCCTCCGGCTCGGGCTCAGAGGAAGAAGGCTGCGAACGCGTCGACATCGTGCGTCGCGGAGGCATCACTCGCCTGAGGGAAGAAGAGAAACAGTTAGAACCCCAAACAAAACACGACCCAATCTAGCGAAAGCCAAAGGGCATGTCCCCCCTTCCCATAGTACTATGTTGTCTGCACCCAACATAGTTGCCACCGAAGGAAGACATGTCGATCACTCATCCCATCCACTGGGAGAGTTAGGAACCCAATCAAGACTCTCGCTAAAAGATTATGGCTCTCACGTAAGTCATCCTAGGGTCCAACCACAAGCCTAGGGTTTCTAAGTCCGCAATGACCTACATCCTAGGCTCTGATACCACTCTAATCTGTCACGCCCCGGGTCGGAACTGCGACCCGGGCTCGCCAACAGATCCGCCGCCCATACGGGAAGCCCCGTATAGACGTAGCGACTAACCTGCAAAAGAGATCTACACTAAACAGATATCAGAGCTGAAAGTAAAAGCTGGATAAAATAAATACAACTCTCATAAAATATACAACCAGAGTCCTCACCAAAATACAAATATCTCTCAAGATAAGAAGAGTACAACTCAATCCTCACTACAAGATCACTCGACAAGAACTCACAAAAAGTAGGGAGGTACATCTACTCTCAAGCGACATCTGGTAGGGATCTATCTCGCGACTCCCTTACCTCGATCAGTCGGGTCAGCAACAGGTGCGGCAGGAACTGGAGCAGAAGAAGAAATCCCTGGGGAAAAACACCACGACGGGTGTGAGAACTACGTCCCAAGTAGTTCTCAGTGGGTGCCGCCAACAAGCCCGACGGTCTGCCCACTAAGTCCACTAGAGGCAAAAGTAACAATGCAGTGCGGAAAGGGAAAAGCTGGTAAAGTAATCTCTACAGCTACTATGCCTCTATCTAGATGCTCAAAAGTGGGGCAGAAAGAACATGATGCTACAACTAGCTCTCGACTCGAATCACCCAATCTCAACTGACTGCCGCATCGGGTCCAGTCAAACCTGCGCCTACCTACTGCCGTCACGTCCCGGGGGACCGGACTTACGTAGGGCGTCCGTGACTGCCACTAACTGGCCCAGCCAGAGGGACTGTGTCCGTGACTGCCACTAACTGGCCTAGCCAGAGGGAACACTGCGTCGACAAGTCGCGATAGAAGAACAGGCCCAACTCCGGAGTGGCTCTCGAGGGGAGCGACCCCACCGAGGAAAGTATCCGCGCATCTCTGTCGAGCTCAAATGTGGCTCATGCAGGCTATAATCCAAATCCTCGATCAACAAGATCGACCGAAACCAAAGGAACACTGTCTCACACACAGGCTGGAAAACTGCACAGCCGAGACTCACTGTCACTCAAAATAGCTCTCAAGATCTCAAATCTACAACCCAAGTCACTTTCCCAAGGAAACCTGGTCTACAGACTGCTAACAACTCCACTCGGTCCCCAGACACGAGTGTAAAAGCATCCCACAATAATCCGACCTCTCGACCCACTACTTGGGCGAGGAGAACTCTAAGTCCAGAGTGATATACAGAAAAGTGACGTGGGAATGTCTAGAGCAATAAAACCTAGCCCAAGTTGAGGTCTTCTACAGTCTGGCTGAACATGCAACATGTGACAGTGGTGCTAGGTCAAGTTCCAAGATAAATAATAAACAACAGCTTGTAGGGAGCAAGATAATAATAATAAACAGCTTAGGGAGCAAGAATATTAATAATCAACAGCTTAGGGAGCAAGAATAATCACAGGATCATCTAACAATAACAGGAACATCAATACACGCCTTCTAGCATGCTGGACATCAAACATTAAAACATGCAAGTCCCTAAAGTTAGAATTAGTCCACAGTCCGCTGATCTTGAAAAGAGGTCACCCACCTGATGCGCTGATCAGTCCAAGTCCTACAGCTGATAATACCAGGAAAACTGCAACACCAAAACTAACAGGTCCAGCACAGCCCAACAGCCCCTGGGTACAACACAAGGTTACAAAAACGCTTAACACCCAAAATCTGCCAAGAGAAACCATGCTGAAAATTCAGCCGCAGAGATGCCAATAATTCACCTGCAGAAAGTGCTCGATAAATTCCAGATAAAATACCCCGGTGTTCTACGCGTCGATAGCTTCGAAACAAGTACCTGCACGTCCAAAACGGAGTCCTCTACGCTGAGATAAAAATCCGGCAAGGGAAGCACCCCCAAACCAAACTGTACCAAATTCCTGTAACAACAAACCGCAGGAAAAGGAGATTCTCACCTTCGTGCACAATCCAGAAAAATCTGAGAAAAATCCAGGAGATTCCTTGCGAAGAGTAGATGAATTTTGCCTTTTGAATCGTCTTGATCCGATGCCTGTGCGCAAAGCTACAGCAAGAACACCGCAGTGCTGTCCAAATATCCGCGAAGAAAAAGGGGTCAAAAGGGAGCTCGGAAAACTCTAAGATCATCACGGAAATCGAGGTAGCTCAAAACACAGGAGTTGAAGTCCTACCTGTCTAGAATCCGATGGCGCGAAAATCGTCGAAAAAGGAGGTCGGGGTGAGTCGGGAGAGCCCAAACACTGCAGAGGGACGAAGCGGGTCGAAGATGAACAAGCGTCGCGCCGCGCCGTAAAATAGTTAGCCTCGGGATGCGTGCCTCCGAAAATCCTCAAATTCCTCCAAAGAGTAGAGCTCGGTGTGGGGAAGAATTCCTCTGAAGGCCTCACAGGGAAAAGAAGAGAAAAAAAAGCTCAAAAGAAGCCCACAAGCCTATTTATAGGCTGGGCCAAAACACAAGTGGGCCGGGTTTCCGGGCGCAAGATCCGGGCGCCTTGCGCCCGGAAATTCGGTCGGACAGGCCCCGTCCGACGCGCCCGAAACCCCCAGGTGACGCCACGTCACCCCGTAACAGGGAACAGCGGCGCCGACGACCCGCAGAGCGCCACGCGTCCGTCCCACGGTCAGCGGGGTAGGTACGGCCCACCAACCGCACGCTGACGCGTGGCGCACTCGAGTACGGCCACCGCTCGCGTTGCGACGCGTGGCGCACTCGAGTGCGGCCGACAGCCGCGTCAGCGCCCCCCTGTGCGTCCACTGTCCCGAGGCGGGTCCCCACGCATTGCGTGCGCCGCGCGAACTGAGCCCGCCACTCAGCTGCCGCCACGTGTCCCTGCGCCGGGTCTATGCACCCGCGCGGGGAGCTACGTGGACCGAGCCCCCAGCGCCCGCCAAACGGAGACCGACACGTGGTCCCGCCCAGGGTTCCTGCACCGGCGCTCAAACCGTGCACCCGCCGGTCAAACTCAGTGAACCGCACATTAAAGGCCAGCAAATCCCCGCCTGCCACGTGTCCTACGCCGGGCTCATGCACCCGGCCGCGCCGCTCCGTGGACCGAACGTCGCGAACCGGCCAATTACAGGCCGCCACGTGGCAGCCGGCGGTCCACCGACACCCCCGTGCACCAAAAAGTCCCGAAAACTTCCGAAAGCCCGATTTTGGTCATCCGGACTCCAAATTTAACAAGCAAATAGCCGTTCTCAAGCGTTTTTCCGTGCTGAATCCAATTCCAACCTCTGTTTGGCCTAAATCCTTATAAAAATTTCGGCAAATGCAGCCGAAAGCCAACACAGTAAAGATCACACACTGGGTCCATCTGTGGCATCCACTTGATGCACCATGGACCAGATACACCAGCACTAGGTGTTGTAAACAGTGGATTCACCAGGAAAGCCGCACGGGGTTCGGGGTCTCTACACTCCCGGAAAGGTATTTTTAATCCAAATTCCGCGCCGAGCCTAAATTTGATATCCACTCCTCGCGTAAACTGTTCTAAACATCCGATGGGGTCCCCCGATTACCTACGAGATCCATTTTAAGCCCCGAGTCCATCTCTTGTGTCCAAACTGGCGCGCGAACACCGCCGACATGCCACGTAGGCTTCCAGAAGCTGCTGGTCACACTGTAGAAGCCCTGCAAAGATCCGGGTCACCACATACACATACTCTAATTTCATGTTCCACTATTATCTTAGAGTTACATTGACTCTAATTTCCTATTTCCCCTTTCATGTCTCCACACTTGATCCATTTTTCCATTCTCTTGATTCCTTACTGAATCCTAGAGTCAACTTGACTCTATTTTTCTGTCTGTGAGTTTAAACTGTTCTAGCTCACCTTAGGTTCCCTTTACGCTGATCACTAGTTCACCTTAGGTTCTCTTTACCTAAGTTCCATGTCATATTTGTCCTAGAGTTCCTTGACTCTATGCTGATCACTAGTTCACCTTAGGTTCTCTTTACCTAAGTTCCATGTCATACTTGTCCTAGAGTTCCTTGACTCTATGCTGATCACTAGTTCACCTTAGGTTCTCTTTACCTAAGTTCCATGTCATATACATCCTAGAGTTACCTGACTCTATGTTGATCACTAGTTCTCCTTACGTTTCCTTTACCTAAGTCCCATGTCATATACATCCTAGAGTTCTCTGACTCTATGTTGATCACTAGCTCTCCTTAGGTTTCCTTTACCTAAGTCCCATGTCATATACATCCTAGAGTTCTCTGACTCTATGTTGATCACTCTATCCAGTGTCCTTAGGTTATCACCTAAGACCATGCCACTCGTCCTCCCTAGGATAACTCCTAAGTTGATGTCACTCGTCAAACCCCTATACTAGGTTTTCTCCTAGTCTTACTACCAACAATTCCCTTATGTCACATGATTCCTAGGGTTATACCCTAACATACTCATAATCATGAATAGCTAATCATTTTCATACATGCAATTATTTTCATCTCATTCATAAAATAATAATTATCTCTACGCATGCATATTCATCATATATGTTTGGCAACCAACAGTTGCACTTTTCCTCTGTGTCTCTTTGCACATGCACAACTATTCCCCTATCTCTGGCAACCAACAGTTGCTCTTTTTCATCTGAATCCATCTATACAGGCAATCAATATCGTAATTACCTAACGCCTATAACAGGCTACTATCATGCTTCGAATCGAAAAGCAAGGGAGCAAGGGGAGAGGTCACCCAATTTCGGCAGAATTCCCCACCTTGTGATGCACCCAATTGCTTGTAGACACTTGCAATTGGTCTCCGCGCGATTCCACTTGTTTCCTCGAGCTTGCACGCAAAACGGTGCACATCCCTCGAGTTTGCACGTAAAACAGAGCATGCTTCTCTTAAGGTTGCACGCAAAACGGTGCACATCTTTTCTGACCCCTGCACGAGAAACGATGCACATATTAGGGTCGGCACGCAAAACTGTGCGCGACAACACGAACAAGACGCAAAACGGTGCATGTACCTTGAATCTGCACGCAAAACAATGCACGTCTGATTGTAGGGTTGCACGCAAAACGGTGCAGATTTTTCCCTAGCCCTGCACGAAAAATGATGCAACCCATCAGATTCTACACGCGAAACTGCGCGCATTGGTCCAACCCGCACGCAAAACGGAGCACATACCCCGTATTGGCACGCAAAACGGTGCACACTCTACTGTAGGCTTGCACGCAAAACGGTGCATATTTTTTCGGCCCTGCACGTAAAACAAGATGCATTATTAGAGTCTGCACGCAAAACGGTGCCCGTTAGTCCAACCTGCACGCAAAACGGAGCACATACCTCGCATTGGCACGCAAAACGGTGCAGGTTCTTTTCTCAACGTTGCACACAAAACGGTGCACGTTTTACGAGTTCGCATCCAAAACTACGCGCATTTGCCGAATCCGCACGCAAAACGGTGCATGTCTCCCACGAACGGCACGCAAAACGAGGCGCGTCCAAAACGCCCGCGAAACTCGCGCAGTAAAACGGCACAGAAAGTTGGGTCCCTAACATGCACGTGGGCAAAGGGGTCAAATCCAAAATCCAAAAGGAAACTTCAAAACTGTGCCAAAAATACCACAAAAACGACATACGGGGCCTACCTCGACAATGCCGTGACGTCCATCGCGCCCATTAGCCTCTTTGGAGCACCTTGCGCGCACCACGGAGTCCATGGCGCGCTCGTGCGCCCTCGAAAACCCCGGGCGGAATCACCCGGTTCCCCTCCTGGTACGCTCGGGTGAAGCCAACAGGGAGAAAAAGGAGAAAAAAGGGGCAATTCGGGCTTAAATAGGCCAAGCCCGAACTTTCGGGCGCACCCTTTCGGGCGCCCGAAAGTTTTCGGGCGGCTACAGTAACCGCCCAACCGCCGGTCCACGCGCCCAAGCCGCGCCAGCGTGGCTCCACGTCACACGCAGCGGCCAATCAGGGGATGACACGTGTCCCTGGACCCGTGCACCGCGACCATGGACCAGTGGCAGCCAATCAGAGGCTGCCACGTGGACCGCACTACCGGCTGCTCTGACGCCCGCCTGCAGTGTCGCGTCGCGTCGGCACGTCACGTCGCGCTGACCGACGAATGGGACGCCGACATGTGGCCTCCCCCGCTGACACCGCGACAGGCCCGCCGCGGCTTCCCCGCGTACGCCTGCCGCCTCGGCTGCTGTGTCCAATGAGGAGACGCCAAGTGGCGTTTCCCCACCTACCAAGCGGCCTCGGGCTGCGCGCCAAAGCGCGCCGCGCGCGAAAAGCTTGCCTCGGGATTCGCGCTCGCAGCCTCGGGATTCACGCCCGTAGCCTCGGGATCCGTGCCCGCAGCCTCGGGATCCGTGCCCGCAGCCTCGGGATCTGTGCCAACTACCTCGGGATCCGTGCCAACTCGGGATTCGGGCGCGCTACAGTAACTTCCGGGCGCACCAACCACCGGACCGGGCTGCTACAGTGAACCGGGTTCGCTACAGTGCAGCCCGGTTCGCTGCAGCCCATAAAACCGGGTTTGCTACAGTACTTTCCGGGCGCCCGGTTCCCACTTTCGGGCGCCCGAAACTTGGGCCCAAGCCCAGTTTCGCCCGTTTTCGTCCGTTCTTGCCCGTTTCCCGCCCGTTTTCGCTCAAATTTGACGGGCAACCACAGTTTAACTTAATTTACCTCCTGGTACTTAAACTTTTCAGTTTGGACCCTCTCTGGGTTGCCAAAAGTCTCACTATATTTGAATTCGCTGGCGGAGCCCGTTCTCTCTATCCGGGTGTCCGATCAACGCGAAACTTTTACTGTGGCCTTAAAACACATTTACGGAGCTCCCGTAATTTTCTCGGAATTTTCCGAAACTGCGAATTTTCTACTTACAATCTGTGCCCACTTTCTCATGTAAGATTCAAGATCTTCTAATCCCGATTTGGGCCCAATTCGTTTCCAGGTCATCCTTTACCTCAATAAATTCAATAAAATAGCATTTCATACCATTTTATTTACATTTATTGATATACCAAAATTCCGGTTCACTACAATATCTCAGCGGTTAGTTGTTCAACTCAACTCATTTGGATGAAAAGCGTGTTGAGCGACTTCCGAATTTCAGCAACTTCGGTAACAATTCTTTATGACAACACAAGTGCTATAATTATTTCTAAAAATCCTGTGTTGCTCTCGAGAACAAAACACATTGAACTTAGATATCATTTTCTAAGAGAGCTAGTTGAATCAAATATTCTTCAAATATCTTATATTTCAACTGAGGATCAATTAGCTGACATTTTAACAAAACCTTTGGATCAAAAACGTTTTATTCATTTGCGTAAAGCAATTGGAATGCTTTCCTTGAAATAACATCTTTTTGAAATTATTTCTTAGGTTAGGTTTTGTTGTGTGTTTTTGTTCCTTGTCTATGTTTGTACATAGAACATTAATTGAGCATATGTAATTGACTTTACTTGCATCCTTTCATATATTTTGAAATGTATTATGCTTTGGATATCATAATAATTCATTTGATGCAGTGATCATTTATGTCAATTAAGTTATCTGTAATTGATCAAAGTCAATTTCTCTCTCATATGATCTCTTGGTATAGTTTTTATCATATTTGAAAATTGAGTTAAGTATGAAACTCGAGATCAATTTTTGGTTGAATACCTTATTTCTTGAATAATTGATAACCAATTGAGGGGGAGTTTGTTAGAATATTTATGCTCATAAGATGTGGAAAGAGTTACATCCCAATGAGGAGTGTGAAAACTACCACCACATGGAGGAAAGAGCTACCACCTCGGTCGTCCGAGTACTGTGTGCAGCTACCACATGTATGCCAAGCATGGTTTTTCAAGTTGAGTAGATAAAATGCTTTTTGGAATACTTGACCTTGTCAAATTCCAAGGTTGGTATAAGGTGGGAATTTTATTGAAAGATGCTCGAAGAGCCACTCCTTACAACAAATTGATTAGATACATTATCTAACATATTTGGGATTTCAAACATCTATTGATCTTGGTACTTCATTTTCTTTGCAAGATTAATGATTTGATAACGCATTACTCTTAAGATCATGATAGATGTCATCGAACTTGTTCAACTTTAAAGGTTTTAATTTTCATAAATTTTCATTTCATTAGTTGGATATTATTGATAGATTTTGCATAATCTATTTCTTTTAATGTGAAATGATGGTTTCTGTTTAAAGTTGACATGCAAAAGTGCTTACATATTTTTTTCTGGATTTTCTAGATTTTTCCTAAATTTTTCTGAAGAAAAAGTTTGGAGCCGATCCGGACCGGATCATCCGTTCCGGATCCCAAACGCAGGAATTTCCTGCGGGTAGCCGTTCCGGACTGCATTCATAGGGCGTTCCGGACCGCGGCTAGGGTTTATATGAAACAAAAGGGTTTTTGATTTTATTTCACAACAAGCTTTTGTTTCCAAGTCTCCAGAGTTTCTCTCTCTAGAATTCATCTAATTTGGAGCCTTTCCATCAAGAGTTCTTCGCATCAAAGTGAGTTTTCATGATCAAAATTTCGGTATTTCACAGTTTTTCACCTTTTTGCTCAAAACGTGGATGAAATCATGTATCTTTTTCGTTTGAGATTGGTTTTTGATCAAATTTCTTTTGAAATAAGAACTCTGAGTAGATTAGTTTTGATTATATGTTAGGTATTCTCTTGATTAACGGATTTTTAGGCTTCGATTTCTGAAAATTCGGTTTTAGGGCATATAATAGGAATTTTTGAAAATCATGGGATTGATCTATTTTTAAAATTCTTTTTGCAAAACTAATTTGATTCCTAGTCTCTCTACATGATAATGATTGTTTAGGTACAATTTTTCAAATTTTTGAAAATAAACAATTTTTTCGTGTTCTTGAGTTGTTGCTCGTAGGACCTTTTCATTCACAAGAAATAGCAGAGATGGTGATCACTTGGGTAATCTTTCTTCTGGCTGCTATGGTACATACTAGAGCAACAAACAAATTGAAAAGAGCAAAGAAAACTTAACGAAGAGGTGAGTTTGTCCTCATTAACGAATCAGAGACAGAATCGGATAAAGACGACGTGAATTGGGATGAATTACTAAAGGACGACACAACGCCTATCAAGTCCAAAGAACTTCGGCTTGAGTACCGGTTCCTAAACTTCATCATATGTTACAATATTCTTCCAAACATGCAGACGAAAGTCTTGAGATGGGATCGAATGCTGTTTTTGTATCTCTTAGGACATCCGTCAGAGGCAATGGGATTAAATGTAGTGTCCCAGGTTTTCCGGTGGTTTTGCCCCTGTTTCGGGGTGTAGAACACCTATTATTGGTGTGTGGGGCCCCAACATGTCAAAGTGATATGTTGTTTGGAACCAGAGAGGATTTGGGAGCAAGCCTGACCTTCGGCTGCCTTTGCCGAATTTTAGGAGTGGAATCAGGCTAATCGGAGGCCGTATTTGAATTCAGCGCGAAAAAACGCTTGAAAACGGCTATTTACTTATTTATTTTGGAGTCCGGATGCCCAAAAACGGACCCCCGGAAGTTTTCTGCGCAAATTGGTGCACGGGGGGGGGGAGCTGTGGACCGGCCGGGGACACGTGGCAGGCTCTTATTGGGCCGGCGCACGGCTCTCGGTCCACGGGGTGGACCGCCGGTGCACGGTGGACCGGCGGGCCACGTGGCAGGCGCTGGTTGGGCCGGTGTAGCGCGCGCGGCGCACGGGAGCGTGCGCGGGCAGCGCGGGCAGGCCGGGCAGTGGCGGGGCTGTGCGCGGTGCACGGTGGACCGGGGCGCGCCACGTGGCGGCCCCGGGTTGGACGGCGCAGGTGCGCGCGGTGCACCCGCGGGCGCGCGCCTGCGGCCGTAAGCGCACGTGGGCGGCGCGCTGACTGACCGGCGGTCGCGTCTGGCGGCGCCGCCCCACGTGGCACCATGCCATTGGTTTGTGCCGCACGCCGCGCTGACCCGGGGAGGGGGCACGTGGCGTTTCCCCGCTGGGCCCGCACGGCTGCCGCCTGTTTGGCGGACACGTGGCGGGCTCTGGGGCGGGTCGATTGGCTGTGCGGTGTGCGGCGGGATCCTGTGCGCGAGCGGGCTGGGCCGGGCCGCACTGTGCGCGCCCGGAAATTGGCGGGCCGGGCCGCACTGTTGGCGCCCGAAATCGGGCTGGGCCGGACCGGGCGCCCGAATCTTGGGACATGGAGGGAATTTTTCCAAAAGACTTTTGGGCCTATATATATAGCCCACCTCTCTCTTTTCTCTGCCTTTTTTCGAAGTGTAGAGAGGGAATGAGAGGGAGGGACCTTTAGCAAAGTTGTTCCTCACACTAGTTTGCATCTCGTGGTGGGTTTCCAGAATTTTTGGCAGTTCGACAGCGGCGATCCGGATTTTACAGTGTGCCTCGTTTTTCCCCAATCTTGGCCCGTTATCGTCGCATTTCAGTCCGAGGAGTCCCCTGCGCAGTACAGGAGTCCTCTTGCGACGATTTCTTCGCCGGTGTGTTCCTAAGAGGTAGGGCTTCGTTTTCTGTGTTGGTGGTTTCTCTGGATTCCGATTCCTTGGCACGATTCCCGAGGTGTTTTGACCCCCTCTTTTGCTATTTGGGTTTTTGGACAGCGGCGACTTCGACGAATTATTTCTCAGCGTAGGAATATCAGATCGAGGCGATTCAAGAGTCGATTTTGGGCTACTTTTCGCGAGGAACGCAACCGTGATTTTTTTGAGATTTTAGGAGGTCGAGACAGAGGTGAAATTCCTCGTTTTGCGTGCTGATTGTAAAAACAGCAATTATGTGTTTGGAACTTGTAGTTTTTACACCGTGTACACTTGTGTGATGTTGTAGGATACTGTTTCAGCTGACGGTGTGCTTAGAGGACAGCGGGTATTTTCTGGGTGTGTTGTGCATGCTTTTCGAGGTGGGTGGTTGCGTTTCCCTCTTTGTTGACTTGCTCACTAGGAATAGTAGAGTTTCCCAATTATAAATGTGACAGTTAACTCGTGGTATATGAACCTATTGCATTGGCCCCCCTAAATTAATTGATAGCTGCTATGTGATCAATCTGGGACAATGAAGTTGGACAATTGCTATATCTTAAACTGCATGCAAATAAATAATATTTTAAAATGATTCTTTACAAGAAACCTTAGTCACTTTTCTAATACTTTTTAAAGGAATAATTGTATGTTTAATTGGACATCTAGTTAGGCCACTATTTTACTGCAGCACTGTATTATGGGATTTGACTTAGGAGAAAACATGTTTTATTGATATTCTTCTCTATCGATGCATGACGATCGAGTCAGATCGGGATCTTGAGATAGTGTAGTTGGATCTTGAGTCTGGAACAGTTCAGACTCTTCTTGGGGATTGGGGGATATAATGGCAACCGCGAATTTTGGGCGGTTGACCGGATGTTATTATCACATCAGATTGGGGATCAGGGTTGCATTAGTGGATGGAGTATTCCCACTTTGATCATGGTCATGATCTAGTCCTGCTATTGTGAGACATCGGTTACAGAGATGATTGATACAGAGACACTTTACTCGTGTGGGTCGCTCCCCTCGAGTGCCACTCCGGAGTAGGCTTTTTGACCGTGATGGGTGCCGGTCAGTTGGTGAGTTGTGAGTGATGACAGAGCAGGCAGTGCCAGTATTTCCTGGCCCTCTGATTGGGTTTCTTTGGGCAGTCAGCTTTATAGTTGCATATATATAGTTATCTTTTGGCACTGCATTTAGAGGCATAGTAGTGGTAGTTCCTTTTCCAGCAGTCTTTATTACATACCACTGTTCTTTTCTTTTGCCTCTTTATTCCTAGTGGGTGCGTCAGCATTAGAGGTTTTACCCACTAGGGGAGGCTACTGGTTGTCTAGTAGTTCTCACCCCCATTATTGTTTTCTGTCCTCCTTTCCCTTTGTTTTGCAGAGTCATCTGTGGGAGCTGCTGGGCCTTCAGCGGCAGATCGAGGTAAGAGGATCGCCGACTAGCTAGATCGTCTACCCCAAGTGAGAGACTAGCAAGGTTTTTATTGTACCCCCTTTTGTATCTCAGACTCCAGTAGTTTCCTTTTGGGTCTGGCTTTGGCCAGCTGGTGGTATATTTTTGGTGAGCTGGAAGTATATTGTACTTTTATTTCAGCTTGTAGCTTATTTCAGTCTGAGATTACTTTTAGTTCTATTAGTTCAACTCTGTTTATGCTCTTTTATTGTATATTATCTATCTGAGCAGGTTACCAGCGCTTCGTGCACATAGAAAATTCTGTGTGCACGGCGGATCTGTTGGCGGGCCCGGGTTCCGGTTTACACCCGGGGCGTGACATTAAATATCAACATTCTATACATTATTTGGAATAGGATGACAAGATATGTCGAGCATCCTCATCCCACGGAAAGAATCCCATTTCCATTGATTATAATGAGGATTTTAAAGAAATTTCAGGTTGATATTAGTTCGACAACTTATCAACACTGTTTAGGCATGATCAATGAGTCCACTGTTGTTAAATCCTTCCATAAGCTGCCTCATGTCACCCCAACTCCTCCGTATGGAACAAAACCATCCGTCGGCACTTCTGCATCACCTACAAGGCAAGCACCTATGCCAGATGATGAAGCATCCGTTACATCGCTCTTTAAGGAGCAGCAACGCTTATCATTTGAGCAAGAGCAAATTACAAAAGAGCAGAAGCGAATTTCCGATGAACTTGAACTCATCACAGCAGCCCAGATTACCTTAACAAAGAAGTTCACTTTAATGAGCAAGTTGGTGAAAAAGATGTTCTCAAAGATGGGCTGTACTAGCTCTGAGGAATCGGAATCCGACAATTGATTTTCTGTCTAACTTTCTTTTGCAGGTTTTTAAGTTTTTAGTTCTTCTATTTTTCTTTACTCTTTGAACTTTTAACTTTCCTTCAGTTTTTGTAATTTTGGCTTGGTTTAGTGACAAAAAGGGGGAGAGAACAATGAACAATGGTTACAAACTGGTTACAAACAATGGTTACAATGGTTTGTAAGAACTATGAACTTTGAAGGTAAGTATCAAAGCAACTTTTGGTTTTGAATTGTGATTGAATGCATCCCTCGACTAACTATTCGACTAACTATTTGGGCATGTAATATAACTAACAAGTTGTTGTTGACTAACAATTCTGTGACATTTGGAATTTTAATGTTTAGAAGATATGTCTATTTCTGATTATGATCCTAATACATATCTGAGTTCATAAATGTCATGGTGAGTATAAACTCTATCTCTGTTTGGTTTTGAATGCTAAATATTCTTGAGGTATCTAACGATCCTTTTTGTCAAGAATGATTCTTTTCGCAGAGAGTACAGATGTCTAAGTCTAGAGTCTGTTCTAGGAGTTTATCTCATGTATCTATCTTTATTTGGATATTCAATGTAAATTTTTGTTGTATGGTGATAGCAACAAAAATACCTTTTTAAATTTTCTTGAGTGGATTTTTATTTTGTCACGAAACCGCCAAAGGGGGAGATTGTTAAGGAATTTGTTTTGGCGTATTTCGTGAAAGTGGTTAAGTCTTGAAGATTGAAGATGAAGAAGCTTGAATCATATACCTTAATCTCAAGCAAGAAGAATTCAAAAGGATCAGGTATGTTTAACTAAATAATTTTGATGATCCGAATACTTCTTATAGTGTAGAAACATTTGGATGGATTTCTAATCGAATAAAAATAAAAAACTGGACATGTTATAGGTTCAGGATCCGGAACAGGCAACCACAGTTCGGATTCCGAACATAGGGTAATTCATGCGCAATCCAGTTTGGAACACCCCTGTTTTTGTTCCGGACCCCGAATGTGGGTTTTGCTGAAAATGCATGAACAGTCCGGATCGTGGCACTTCGTTCCGAACCCCGAACGTATGTTTTTCTGGAAATAGTCTGTCTTGCTACGACAGTCCGGACCGCAGTATTCCAGTCCGGACCGTCGTCCTGAAAGATTCCAGATAAGGTTAGTTTTTGATTCTTATCCTCTTCCAATGGTTTCTAACCTATAAATAAACCCTACAATTCATTTTTTAGGGTAATCCAAAATACGGTCGAAAAAGAGAAATCCACCTATAGAGAAGAAAGGAAATAACTAGATTTAATTCTATGTTTCTTCATCTATATTAATTAATTTGATTCTAGGTTTTCATACTTAGATTTTGAGTAGAATCAAATTAATGAATACTTAGATGGTATTTCCGATCTATCTTTGATCTAAGTATTCGGCAGATCATCACCACCCAAAAACAACGATTTCCCCAAAATCGGCGCGTGGACTCGCGTGGCCTTGTGGATTCAAGGTGCTACCGCTCTCGTGGATTGGGAGCGAGGTACGTTCGTGGATTCGAGACGTGCTACTGGGTGAAGACCGTGGATTCGGTCGGACGTCGTGGATTCAACGTTGGACGCCGTGGATTCGGCGTTGGACGCTAATCGTGGATTCGAGGAGCGTTGCGGAGCGAGCGGAGATAATCTACTGGGAGCGCATGGAAAAAGGTCGAGTCGTCTGTGAGTACGGTATATCACCTTTGTACGTGTTATAATTCTAGTGGATTTCGCCGTGTTATCGGTCCCGTGCTTTTTTACTCCGGTTTTGGAGTTTTCCACGTAAAAATCTTGCGTGTTATTTTTCATTTCCGCATTGGGTTTTATTGCGCAACGATTTTTGAGTGTTTACTGTTTACACCTATTCACCCCCCTCTAGGTGTTTTTTCCCCTATTTAGATCCATTATAAGCATAACCCATCACCGATTTGTTCCTGTTAATCTTGAGTCCAGACGCCTACTCAAATATCCGCCACATGAATCTAAGATTGCGGACTTGCCTTTTCTTCGCCTCACAGAAAAAGATGGTGTCGTCGGCGTACTGGATTATCGCAATTTTGGCCCCTTCTATTGGGCCTACTCTTCTGATGAGGTTGTTTTCAATCGCTCTTTCCATCATCCTGGCCATTCCTTCCGCCACCAGCAGAAAGAGAAAGGGGGACAGTAGGTACCCCTGACGAAGGGTACCCCTGACGAATGCCCTTCTTCAGTTTGATCCATTTCGTAGGAACCCCGTTTACTAGAACGGCTACCTTTGCATTAGCAATGCACTGGTCAATCCAACCACACCATTTCAGATTAGCCCCAAGCTAATTTAAGATGCATCTAAGTAAGCCCCATTTCACTTTGTCGAAGGCCTTTTCAAAGTCTGCTTTGATGCCGACAGATTCCGTCCGTACTTTCGAGCTCCAAATGATAATTTCACTAGCCGTGACGAAAGAGTCCAAGATAAGTTGTCACGCCCTGGGGTCGAAACTGCGACCCGGGCTCGCCAACAAATCCGCCGCCTATGCAAAACCCCGCATAGGCGAAGCGTCCTACCTGCAAGAAAGGGGCTACAGCTAAACAGATATCAAAGCTATAAAATAAAAGTGCTGTAAAACTAAAACCAACCATCTGTACAACTGGAATAATGATACAATATCCATCTCCCATAAATGATAATCATACAATATCCTCAAATACAATAACCTAGAACTCAACAGGGAGATAACCTGAAAATAATACATAAGTGTACAGGCTCTCAGTACAAGTCAGATCCTCACAATACAATGATCTCTCAAAAGCGAAAAGATAAATAATCTACTGACTGTACTCAGAATCTCCAATGTAGGGGTACCGCTACTCTTCGCAGACGGGTAGGGATCTAGCTCGCGACTCCCTCGCCTCGCACAGCAACCACAGAATCAGCAACACCCGCTAAGACTCTGCAAAACAAAGGGGAGAAAAGAAAGAGGAGGGGAGGAAAAACCCCCAATGGGTGTGAGAACTACACCAAAAGGGAGTTCTCAGTGGGTACCACTGCCAAGTCCGACGATCTGCCCACGAAGTCTACTAGAGGCGTAAGATAACAATGCAGTAAAACTTAACAAGAAAGCTGGAGGTACTCAACAGCTACCAAGCCTCTATCTACATGCTCGAAAGGGGAAAACCAATGAAAGGTATGCAACCACTCGCACATGAAGTGCACAATCGACCCAATCGAACTGACTGCCACATCTGGTCCAGTCAAGCCTGCGCCCACCTACAACCACCTCCCGCTGCCGGGCAGGAATTACGTAGGGTGTCCATACGGACTAACACGCTATCGAATAGTGGCACATGCAGGGCTATAGTCAAAATCCACGCTCTCTCTCAGAACGGATAGACTCAAGATCCTCAATCTCTCACAGAACGGTCGAAAAACTCACAACGACCTCGGGACCACCGTTAACCCCAAACGGTTCCCAACAACACTTGTCATGCCCCGGGTGTAAACCAGAACCCGGGCCCGTCTACAGATCCGCCGTGCACACGGTATTTCCGTGTACACGAAACGCCAATAACCTGCTCAAATATAAAAGATACAATAAAAGAGCAATAACAGAGCTGAACTAAAAGTAACACATCTCAGACTGAAGCTGGAAATAAAATACAATACATCTGTATAAATGATACATCAGTCTCTCCCAGCTCACAAAAGAAAATACAACCTGCTGGCAAAAGCCAGTCCCAAAATAAAAGTACAACCGTCTAAGGAAACATGGGTACACCATCCGTCCAGCTAATACGCTCGTCCTGTCTCGAGATCTATCTACTCAGCCATCCTCTCTCCTCTACCCGCCACTGAAAGCCCAGTAGCACCCGCAGAAGACACTGCAAAACAAGGGAGAAGAAAAAGAGGAAAGAAGAATGGGGGGTGAGAACTACTAGTAAACCAGTAGCCTCCCCTAGTGGGTAAAACCTCAACTCTGACACGCCCACTAGGTCTACCAGAGGCAAAAGAAATAAAGGTGGCATGCAATGAGTATGACTACTGATGAAAAGCTACCACTAGTATGCCTCTAAATACTGAGCTAAAAGAATAGCTGAATGTATGCATCAGAATATAAATGCCTGCCTGAATAAACCCAATCTGACCACCAGTAAACACTGGTACTGCCTGCTCTGCCTACCGCGACGGGTATGCCAGCCTACGCATAACACCAAAGCAAAGGAGTCTCAAGGACTCAAAGTCTGTCTGCCGTGCACTCCGGAGTGGCACTCGAGGGGAGCGACCCACACGAGTAAAGTAACTCAGTATCCAGTAACATAAGTATCATAAATCAGCAGGACTGGATCATGACTCTGATCAAAGTGGGAAAACCCATCCACTAAAGGGTGACCCGATCTCAACCTGATGCAAGATAACAAATAGTGGGAAACTCCATCCACTAGAGACCTGATACCCAATCTGATGCATAAGCAACCTCCGGTCAACCGCCCAAGGTCCGCGGTTGCCGCAATACCCTGCCATCAAGCCTGCCTGTCCCAAAACCCAAGATCCTGACCACACTATCCCAAATCCCCTGCTCGCGCACGAGCTACAAATACCCAGAGCCTCAAATGAAAGGAGAAAAGAATAATAAAAAGGTTTCTCCTATGTCAATTCCAGCATGATAGTGTAGCAGAAAAAGGGTGGCCTATCTAGGTGACCATACAAGCATGCAAATGTCCCAAGACGATATAAAATAAAACAGATGTCGATAACCTTTATAATGTTAGAGCATGTAGAGAACAGTATGAGAGAAGTAAATATGAGATAGCCTGCGCCTGCCTATACCACATACCCAAAGCCCACAAATTATTGATTAGCCTTATCTTTTACCATGATGTTACTGCTCTACAATCATAATCCCCAATTAAGCAAGTTCTAACAATATCCGGTTTAATCTCAACCAAGCCTGCCATTGCCATACGTAAAATGCATTTAGCCTTTTAATCAAGGAAGCTACTCAAGTGCCTAGCGGGTAATCAAAAGCAAGGGGTTCACAACAACACTTATAATAACAATCCTGACCAAGATCCGACATCCGGTCAACCGCCTACTATCCGCGGTAGCCACAATACCCCAAAAGCTAAAATCCAAGCCCCGGCTACACTATGCCAATCCCTGCTCAAACCCGAGCAACAAATAGCCGCCTGCCTAGGGAATAGGGAGAGAAGAAATAATAGGGTTTCTCCTAAGTCAGTCCCAACATATAGTGTAGCGATCAGAAATGGTCTAACTAGGTATCCATAAAATCAAGCCTATCTCCTCATGGAAGAAAGAAGGGGAGTGACGAATAGTGGTTCCATATGTGTATCCAATAATAACTCCACCTGGGTGTAATCGTCATGCTAAATCATAATCCAACCACACACATGTCCATAACCTGCTAATCACCCTCACATGAATCATCCACCTACGCCTGTCCAAAAATCCTCAAGTGGTACCCTCCCACAAGACGTTTCACAATATCTCAATATGAAAGTACATCCCCCCCTTATGCAAGGTTAAATGCTAAAATGATGTCCATGTAAGCATGTATAAGTTCCAACCATTATCAAGTTTCCAATATAATGTTTTCCATATGATAGGCTCACAATTATTTAGTTAAGCATGCATGTCCATTAGGTGACCATTCAATATGTCCAATAGAGGGGATCTCTCTAATATTCCTAGTGGGTATATCAGAAAAGAGGAATAAAGCAACCACCCACTTCGAGCGCTAAATCCTGGTCCCAACAGTGAAGTCCACGCCCGGTCTAAGCAATCACCACAACACTGCACAAAGCACCCCAAACGTACATGCACAATTAATATACTATGCTTACACAAAATCTGTCCCAAACATAACAGTCCAGGGTTTTGCCTTTTTCACCTGCGAGATCTGCTCGAAAAATTCCAGGAAAAAATACTGTCACGATCCTCGCGACGAACCGGTCGAAATGAGTACCTGCACGTTCACACCCGAGTTTCCTACGCTGAGATACAAATTCGACAAGGGAACCACCCCGAAATAAACCAATCACAAAATCTGAATCGCAAGGTTCTGTAAATAGAAACTTTTCACCTTCGGGGAAAATTCAGAAAATTCCATGAAAATTTGGGGATATTCCACGTGATGTTTAGATGCAAATAGCCTTTTGAATCACCCCAATCTGATGCCCGGTTGCGGAGATATCGCCGAAAGATCAAACCGCTGTCCAAAACTCAATCACAGCAAATGGTGTCACAGTAAACTCAGAAAAACTCCTCGAAAAACGTGAAATGAGGGGAAATAGAAAATACCAAGATTAAAGCTCTGTCAGTCGCCGTTCCAATGGCGCAAGAATCGCCGGAAAATGTGATCGGGGTAGGCCGGGAGAGCTCTCGCATCGAAACGCGACGAAAGGGGTACACCGATGAAGGAACGTCGCGCCGCGCCGGAGAAAATGGAAATCTCGTAATTAGTGCCGTCGAAAAATCCGAAACTTCACACGAGCATTCCTCTCTTCTTGGAGAAGGTTTCATCTTCTCATCCCTCAGGAAGATGAGGCCTCGAAAATGGTGAAAATGCTCTCCCAAGTCTTCTCGAATGGAACTAATAGGAAAAACCAGAAAAGCATTTCCAATAATTCCCTCTGTGTCCCGCCGAACAGGAAACACCAAAAACTGCCAATCACATGCTGCCACGTGGCCCAAGAACACGAAACACCAATCTCACACAATGGATCTGCGCCACGTGGCCCGACCGCGCCTGCCCGCGCGCCCAGACGCGCCAGCTGCCCTTCTGCCCGCACAGTAGACCAACCAATAGGGAAGCGCCACGTGTCCCTGCCACTGACTGCTGCACCCGGTGCACGAACCTCTGTACACCGAGCCAATGATATCCTGCTATGTGTCCACCCCCGGTGCACCATGAACCAATACCCAACCGCCAAACTCCGTAGACCGGGAGCTGTGAGCCAGCCTATAGGGTAATGCCACGTGTCCTCGCCTCGGTGCATGCCGGCCGCGTGGACCGCGCGCCTGCCCGCGCGCCCGCGCGCTGCCCGCGCCCTGCCCCTGCCGCGCCCTGCCGCCGTTCCGCCTGCCCGATGCCGCGCCGCCGCCCGCCGGCGCTGCCCGCTGCCGCTGCCGCCACCGGCGCCGGCGATCGCCGGAGTTACTGTTCCGGCAAGTGAACAGTAAAACACTGTAGCAACATCCGCAAAATAAGTGTAAATAGCCCATTTTGACCGTTTTCGCGCGCTGATTCCAAATCCGGCGTCCATTTCGCCAAATTCCAATCCTATATATTGCCGGAGGCTCCCGGAAAGGTGTTTTTAACCCGAATTTCGCGCTGAGCCTAAATTTGATATCCGTTTTGCGCGTAAACACCTCTAAACATCCGACGGGGTCCCCCGATTACCCACGTGATCCATTTTAAGCCCGGAGTTCATCACTTGTGTCCAAGTTGGCGCTCGAACACCGCCGTCCTGCCACGTAGCCCTCCAGAAGCTGCCGGTCACACTGTAAAAAGCCCTGTAGAATTCCGGATCGCCACAACACTAGCACTGGTCTAAACACAGCTACTAGACTCCACTCAGCCCCCACCCCACAGGCAAGAGTGCCACAATAAAAGTACCTGCCTGAATAAACCCAATCAAATAAACCGGTATAAAATCCGGTACTGCCTGCTCAAACTGTCTCAAGTATTTGCTCACAAATCGGTACTCACTGACTGATACTCACTGTCTGGCACTCACTGGCCAACAGATCTGGCGCTCACTGGCCAATATGTCAACTGTCTACTCCGGAGTGGCCTCGAGGGGAGCTGCTAAGGATTTTGTTTTGGCGTATTTCGTGAAAGTGTTTAAGTCTTGAAGATTGAAGATGAAGAAGCTTGGATCATATACCTCAATCTCAAGAAAGAAGAATTCAAAAGGATCAGGTAAGTTTAACTAAATAATCTTGGTGATCCGAATACTTCTTATAATGTAGAAACACTTGGATGGGTTCTTAATCGCATAAAAATAAAAAACTGGACATGCTATATGTTCAGGATCCGGATCAGAGTACTACAGTCCGGACCCCGAACATAGGTTAGTTCATGCGCAAATCCAGTCCGGAACACATCTTGTTCAGTCCGGACCTCGAACGTGGATTTTGCAGAAACTGCCTGAACAGTCCGGACCGTGGGATTTCAGTCCGGACCCGAACGTGGTTTTTGCAGAAACTGCATGAACAGTCCGGACCGTGGGATTTCAGTCCGGACCCCGAACGTGGTCTTTCTGGAAAAGTTCTGTTTAATGACGACAGTCCGGATCGAATTATTTCAGTCCGCACTGTCGACTCAAAAATTTCTAGATAAGGTTAGTTTTTGATTCTTATCCTCTTCCAATGGTTTCTAACCTATAAGTATACCCTAATTCTTTCTTTTAGGGCAATCCATGATAAGTTTTATACTCCGGGAAATAACAGAAAAATATTAACGGAGAAAAACTTGTAGATCCACATATAGAGAAGAAAGGAAATAACTAGATTTAATTCTATGTTTCTTCATCTATATTAATTAATTTGATTCTAGGTTTTCATACTAAGATTTTGAGTAGAATCAAATTAATGAATACTTAGATGGCATTTCCGATCTATCTTTGATCTAAGTATTCGGCGGATCATCACCACCAGCAAAACAACGATTTTCCCCAAAATCGGCGCGTGGATTCACGTGGCCTTGTGGATTCAAGGTGCTACCGCTCTCGTGGATTCAGAGCGAGGTACGTTCGTGTGATCGAGACGTACTACTGGGTGGAGACCGTGGATTCGGTCAGACGTCGTGGACTCGACGTTGGACGCCGTGGATTCGGCGTTATCGTGGATTCGAGGCGCGTTGCGGAGCGAGCGGAGAAGATCAACTCGGAGTGTATGGAAAAAGGTTGAGTCGTCTGTGAGTACGTTATATCACCTTTGTACGTGTTTAATCTTAGTTGATTTCACCGTGTTATCGGTCCCGTGATTTTTTACTCCTGTGATGGAGTTTTCCACGTAAAAATCTTGCGTGTTATTTTTCATTTCCGCATTGGGTTTTATTACGCAAAGATTTTTGAGTGTTTATTGTTTTCACCTATTCACCCCCCTCTAGGTATTTTTTCCCCTATTTAGATCCTTATTAGATATAACCCAACAATTGGTATCAGAGCGGGAATAGGGTTGTAAACAATGGTTGAAGGTGGAAACATCAACAAACCCCCGTTCTTCGATGGAACAAACTATGCCTACTGGAAAGTACGGATGAAAGCATTTTTAATTTCCATCGACGAACGGGTGTGGCAATCAATCGAGTTAGGATGGTCAAATCCAACTGAAATTATTGCTGATGTTCGCACCATCAAACCTAGGTCGAAATGGACCAAGGAAGAGATTGACTCATCTTCTTACAATGGCAAAGGAATTAACGCATTATTTAATGCTTTGTCACAAACTGAGTTCTCTCGCGTCTCGGCATGTCAGACTGCGAAAGAAATCTGGGATGTTCTACAAGTTACACATGAAGGAACAAACCTTGTGAACTTTCAAAAACTGCAAATGCTTACGAGCAAGTTTGACTCTATTTTCATGGCAGAAAATGAATCTTTCACAGATTATTATACGCGATTGCAAGACATCGTGAATACATGTGCTAACTTGGGAGAGAAAATTCTAGAATTTAAAGTTGTAAGAAAGATTTTAAGGACTCTTCCTGAAAGATTTCGTTTCAAGGTTACGGCCATTGAAACTATTAAACACCCGGACGAAATCCGTGTAGAAGAATTAGTTGGTGCACTTCAAACATATGAAATGACATTTCCTACTAACTATTCTTCTGGAAAAGCATCCTCTTCTAAGTCTTCAGGTTTTGCGTTGAAAACAACAAAAGAAGAAGACGCGGATTCATCCTCCTCAGACGATGACGAGAACCTATCTATGGAGGATTTCGAGAAGCAGCTTGCTCTCTTGACAAGAAAATTTTACCGAAACTTTCGAAGGGGTAATTCAAGTAAAATCTCATCCTTCGTAAAGTCGAAGAAAGGCAAAGGTTCTTCAAGCTTTAAGTCAAGAAAGCAAGAGAGTTTTTCAAAGGATAAGAAAAGCTCGGAGGGACAAGTCCAATGCTTCAAGTGCCGAGGCTACGGCCATATCACAACGGAGTGTCCCAATAAGAATCCGTCGAAGAAGAAAGCGATGCAAGCCGTCACTTAGGATGACACCTCAACGTCAAATGAGTCATCTTCCAGTGATGAAGAAAACAATGCAACGGCGTTCCACGCGTCCACAACTTCACCTTTCGTGTGCTTTATGGCAAGTACATCCGATTCCTTGTCCAACTCCTCCCATGTTGAAAAGAATGCAACGGACAACGAATCGAGTAATTCCGAAGGTGAAGACTTTGCTTTTGCCTACCATAAACTTTTAAAAGATTCAAAGAAACTGGCAAAGCAAAACAAGGGTTTGAGAGGGAGATTGTAGGATCTCGAGGAAGAAGTAAAAAGGGCAACTTCTCTCTCAAACGGTCTTGAAGTAGAAAGGGATAACTTTATCAAAGTAAATGTTTCCCTTCAAGAGAAAAATGAGCATTTTGAGAAGGAACACGTAAAAATGGTGGATAAAGCAAGTTACCTCTTGAAGCTCTACTCCGAGGCTCGACAGGAAAAAATGGAAATGACGAAGACCATTTTCCAACTTAAGGATGATTTAAAGCGATTTTCTTCGGGAAGGAGCAAGTTGGATAAGATGCTTGGTCTTGGTCAAACAAACCGTTTCGACCTTGGATACAATCGAACTGGAGACAGTCCTAGTTCGGTTGGGACAATTTTTGTGCCCAGTCGGTATCTCCTCCTCCGACGACGGAATTCACTGCAATCAACGACAACAACCTTACCTCACCTACTTCGAGTTCGTCAAGTACAAAGGTATGTTTTTGTTGTGTTATGCAAAGCACATAAGAAGAAATTGCAAGATTGGAGCGAAAAGATCACATCAAGCATCTCTTGCAACAACTACCAAAAAGGTGATTCCCGGAAATCAAAGGAGAACCTTTCAAAGGAAAAGAGCATTGGTAGTTCACCACACAAGATGACGTCATCAAAGAAAAGCAATCAATCAAACAAGATGCTTTCACCAAGGAGAATAACCTCACATTCATGTGCCAACGCAGTCCAAAAGGTTTTGGGTGCGCAAAGGTGAAATCTTCCCTTGTCTTGTCATTCATACTTCTTTGCATGCTTATGACAATTCGTCTTGGTACCGTGATAATGGATGGTTCCCGTCATATGACCGGTGACAAAAAAGCTGTTTTCAACTTTAGAGAAAATCTCCGGAGGACTTGTAGTTTTCGGAGACGGTCGTTCTTCTAAAATTGTTGGAAAAGGAACAATCGCTATTCCAGAAGGCCCGGTTTTGAACAATGTCTTATTGTTGAAGGCCTTAAGACTAACCTCATTAGTATAAGTCAACTTTGTGATAATGGTTTTTCAGTTACTTTTCTTCTGCAGAATGTATTGTAACTGATAAGGACCATTTGTTCTTTTTGAAAGGGGTTAGATCGGAAATAATTGCTATGTAGTTCAAAATAAAATTTCTGAAAAGTGTAACCTAGTTTCTTTAGATAATGAAACTCTTTGCATGAAAGACTAGGTCACATAAATTTTAAAGAACTAGCAAGGATTTCAAATAAAGACGTGGTTAAGGGGGTTCCTAAACTTTCTTTTAAAGAAAACATTGTGTGTGGAGGTTGTCAAAAGGGAAAACAATCAAGGGCTGCACACAAGAACTTGAACCACATTGGTACCAATCGGCCCTTAGAATTACTGCAAATGGACCTAATGGGGCCGACTCGTCAACCATCTTTGAGAGGTAAATGGTATATTTTCTTTTGGTTGATGATTTCTCTAGATATTCATGGATAACATTTTTAAAAGAGAAAGCGGATACTTTCGACTCTTTTCATGAGGTTTGTCATCGTATTATGATTGAAAGAAATGAAAAGATCGTTCATGTTCGAAGTGATAGAGGTGGAGAATTCATCAATTCTAAATTTAATTGATTTTCGCACTTTCAACGGCATAAAACATGAATTCTCAGCACCCTATACACCTCAGCAGAATGGTGTAGTCGAGCGCAAAAATAGGGTTGTTCAAGAGATGGCGCGTGTTATGCTTCATAGCCGGAAACTCCCGTTACATTTTTGGGCTGAAGCTGTGAACACTGCCGTCTATGTAATTAATCGAGTGTATTTGCGCTCGGGAACTCTAAATACACCATATGAGCAATGGTTCTGTAGAAAATCGAATATCAAATATTTTCGTATCTTTGGGAGTCGTTGTTATACTCTGCGTGATCGCGAAAATCTTGGTAAATTCGACTCTCGAAGTGACGAAGGGATTTTCATGGGTTATTCTACAAACAGTAGAGCATATCGGGTATTTAACCTGGAATCTAAAACGATGGTAGAATCTATTAATGTTAAGTAGATAAAGCTTTTCATTTTGCATCTGATAAATCTACCCCTGATATGTCTCTAGATGATGATACTCCTGTAAATGCATCTTCTCATAATAATTCTTTCGATAAAGTTGATGCATCTAATGGTTCTTCTAGTTTATCTGATATGCAGGAATCATCACATATACCTCCGAGTACTCCGTTACCTCAAACGCTACGTATCTCCAAGGATCATCCGGAATCGAACATTATTGGAGACCCATAAGAAGGAGTCAGGACTCGGAGACAGTTGGTTTGCGGAGTCGCATGTTACGTCTCCATGGTAGAACCAAAGAACGTCGATGAAGCTCTTCAGGATGACAACTGGATTGAAGCAATGTAGGAAGAGCTCCATAGTTCGAAAGAAACAAAGTCTGGGAACTAACGAAGCCACCGAAGCAACACAACGTGATTGGTACTAAATGGATTTTCAAGAACAAGAAAAACGAGGATGGTACCATTATCAGGAACAAAGCACACCTAGTTGCTCAGGGCTACTCACAAATTGAAGGTATAGACTTTGATGAGACATTTGCCCCAGTCGCTCGACTCGAGTCGATTCGTATTTTGTTCGCGATTGCTTGTCATTTTAAAATCAAACTCTTTCAAATGGATGATAAGAGCGCGTTTCTAAATGGGTTTTTGAACGAGAAAGTTTATGTGGCTCAACCGAAAGGTTTCATTGACCATAAACTACCAACCATGTTTTTCGTTTGAAAAGGCTCTTTACGGTCTAAAACAAGCACCGCGAGCATGGCACGAAAGGTTGACAAAGCATCTTTGGAAAAGGCTACACTCGAGGGGGAGCAGATCAGACTCTCTTTGTGAAGCATTATTAGGATAACTTCATTGTCGCACAAATTTATGTCGATGACATTGTATTTGGTGCAACAAGGGATAATGATGCCTCTAAATTCGCAGAAACCATGGAAAGCGAATTTGAGATGTCTATGATGGGGGAACTAACATATTTTCTTGGATTACAAGTAAAACAAAATGAAGAAGGCATCCATTTGTGCCAATCCAAGTATGCAAGGGAGTTGGTGAAGAAATTCGATTTAGAAAACTCTAAGATTTTCCGACTCCAATGGGAACTAGCAATAAGGGATTAGGAAGTGAATCTCTTAGTGAAAGTGTAGACGAGAAGGTTTATCGCAGCATGATGGAAGTCTACTCTACCTCACGGCTTCTAAATCGCAGAAACCATGGAAAGCGAATTGAGATGTCTATGATGGGGGAACTAACATATTTTCTTGGATTACAAGTAAACAAAATGAAGAAGGCATCCATTTGTGCCAATCCAAGTATGCAAGGGAGTTGGTGAAGAAATTCGATTTAGAAAACACTAAAGATTTTCCGACTCCAATGGGAACTAGCAATAAGGGATTAGGAAGTGAATCTCTTAGTGAAAGTGTAGACGAGACGCTTTATCGCAGCATGATTGGAAGTCACTCTACCTCACGGCTAGTCGCCCGGATATATCCTTTAGTGTTGGGATCTGCACGAGATATCAATCAGCACCAAAGGAGGTTCACCTGAAAGCGGTGAAAAGGATCATCCGGTACATCAAAGGAACACTGAATTTCGGAATTTGGTATCCTATGGGAACAACTCTTGACATATAGGATATTCAGATGCCGATTGGGCAGGATCTGTGGATGATCGGAAGAGTACGAGTGGTGCATGTTTTATCTTGGCCATTGTCTTGTTGCATGGCATAGTAAAAAGCAAAACTGCATTGCACTCTCGACTGCCGAAGCGGAATATATTTCAGCGGGTAGTTGTTCAACTCAACTTATTTGGATGAAAAGCGTGTTGAGCGACTTCCGAATTTCAGCAACTTCGGTAACTATTCTTTGTGACAACACAAGTGCTATAAATATTTCTAAAATCCTGTGTTGCACTCGAGAACAAAACACATTGAACTTAGATATCATTTTATAAGAGAGCTAGTTGAATCAAATATTCTTCAAATTTCCTATATTCACTGAAGACCAATTAGTTGACTTTTTAACAAAACCTTTGGATCAAAAAACAGTTTATTCATTTACGTAAAGCAATTGGAATGCTTTCTTTGAAATAACACTTTTTGAAATCATTGCCTAGGTTAAGTTTTGTTTTGTGTTTTTGTTCCTTATCTATGTTTGTACATAGAACATTAATTGAGCATATGTAATGACTTTACTTGCATCCTTCTCATATATTAGAAATTTATTATGCTCTGTATATCATAATAATTCATTTGATGCAATGATCATTATGTCAATTAAGTCATCTTTAATTGATCAAAGTCAATTTCTCTCATGTGATCTCTTGTATAGTTTTTATCATATTTGAAAATTGAGTTAAGTATGAAACTCGAGATCAATTTTTGGTTGAATACCTCATATCTTAGATAATGATAGCCAATGAGGGGGAGTCTATCAAAATGTTTATGCTCAAAAGATATGGAAAGAGTTACATCCCAATGAGGAGTGTGAAAACTACCACCACATGGAGGAAAGAGCTACCACCCTCGGTCGTCCGAGTACTGTGTGCAGCTACCACATGTATACCAAGCATGGTTTTTCAAGTTATAAGATAAATGCTTTTTGGAATACTTGACTCTGTCAAATCCAAGGTTGGTATATGTCACGCCCCGGGGTCGAAACTGCGACCCGGGCTCGGCAACAGATCCGCCACCTTGCCACCAACCCGCATAGGCGAAGCGTCCTACCTCAAAAAAGAGCTACAGCTAAACAGATATCAGAGCTAAATAAAAGCTAAAATGCTATAGAATAAAATCAACACTGTACAACTGAAGATAAAAACAACAAGGTCCATCTCCCAAAAATGATATCATACAATAACCTCGAGTACAAAACTCACAGCTCAACAGGGAGATAACTCAAATAAACATCAGTGTAGCGGCTCTCAATACTCATATCCTCACTACATCAGTCTCTCAAGAGGAAATAATACAAACTACGACTACTATGTGAAGATCTCCTCAAAGGGGGGTACCGCTACTCTCCAATGGTGGGTCTGGATCTAGCTCGTGACTCCCTCACCACAAACAGCAACCGCAGAAACAGCCACACCCGCTAAGACTCTGCAAAACAAATGAGAGAGAAAGGACAAAAGGGGGGAAAACCCCAACGGGTGAGAACTACGCAAAAGGGAGTTCTCAGTGGGTATCGCCACTAGGCCGACGATTTGCCACCAGACTACTATAGAGGCAAATAAGATACCCATGCAGTAAACTGAAAGAGAGAAGCTGGAACCACTCAACAGCTACCTGCCTCTAACAAAATGCCAAATGGGGGAAAACTCTGATAAAGATATGCAACCCTCGCACAACAAAGTACTCAATCGACCAATCGAGCTGACTGC
>JAQNDB010001454.1:0-49992 GCA_029204045.2 Tillandsia leiboldiana
GCCGGGGCGTGACATTTATACATTCAGTAGTAAACGACCGACTTAAAACACCAACATATCTTTCTATGCAATCAAAAAACCAAATGTCCTGTTAGGTGAAACATCAAACTTGGTTAGTTATATTACTGCTCATAATAGTTAGTGAATAGTAGTCGAGGCATGCATTTCAAACAAATGAAAACAAACGTTGAATTCTACTTACCTTTCAAGTTCGAGGTTATACTTACCTCGGATGTCACACATTTCACATCATTCATTGCTCTACTTACTTTCAAGTTGAGGTAGATCCTACCTCGATGTTCACACATCCACATCATCATTGTTCAGTTCTGAGATTCACATCATCATTGTTTAAGTTCTCTCTAAACTTCTCCCCCTTTTTGTAAAAACAAAGCCATAATTACACGAATTTTGGGAGAAGGAAGTTTAGTTAAATAGATCAGATAAAGAAACGTCTGAGGACTTAAAACCTGCGAAGGAAAGGTTAAGAAACAAAAGTTTATTGCAGTAGTCGTCGGAGTGATAACCCAAGTTCTGAAACATGTTCTGTATCCGTCTAATTCAAAGAAGCTTGTTCCTTTTAACTTCTGTTGACTATTCTCTCATTTCAGCCCGAAATCAGTAGCCACGCGTTCGTGTTCGTTTGAGAGTCAGCTGTTGCTCCTTAAAGATTGAGCTAAAGAGCTCATCATCAGACGGTTGATGGCGGTGCGGTTGGTGCTGCTGGGTAGAGGTTGTGCTGTTGTTGTGTGCTCGTGCCGGTGAGGATGTATTATGGGTCATTGGCTTCGTTGAGAGAGACTCTCATCTATTGTAGGTCTCATTAATGGTGCCAAACTGTACATGTAGGAGCCGAGTCTTGTATGACCTTTAACTTTCTAAGGAGGCGCATTGATTAATCATTGGGTAGGGTTAGCTTTCTGGGGGCGAGAGTGCCACATACCGCACAATCATTGACCAAATGAATAAGGCGATTCAAGTTTTGATCCCACAAATGCGGCTGGGTTTCCAAGAAGGATAAAGTAAAACATTCTGTCTGTAGGTTTTTAAGGATCCACAAGGATCTAAATAGGTACTATCAAACAACTAGAGGGGGGGTGAATAGGTGTAATACTTAAAAATCAATCTCAGTGCAAAATAAAAACCAATGCGGAAAATAAAAACAGCACACCGAGATTTACGTGGAAACTCCAATCCAGGAGAAAAACCACGGGACCAACACGCAATAACAATCCACTAAGAATAGAAGAATAACAAGGTGATTACCGACTCCACGGACTCAAACCCCTCCTTCAGCTTCTTCGGACCTTGCGCTGACCGGTTGGATATCCACGCAATAACAATCCCTAAGAAAAGAAGAATAACAAGGTGATTACCGTCTCCACGGATTTAACCCCTCCTTCAATTTCTTGGACCTCGCGCTCCACCGATTTTGCACGCCCACTGCACACGTTCGAATCCACGAACGCCACTCGAATCCACGAGCACACGTTCGAATCCACGAAACGCCTTTAGCACACCGAATCCACGATGCCACGTCGAATCCACGACGCAAACTCAGTCGATAAGAATATTGACTTCGATGGTGATCCTTTGCTTAGATTCTCATTGAGGAACCGTAGAAGAAATCTCTAAGCAAAGATTAGATCAATTCGACAAAAGATATGTTCTTGAAAGAACCATCGAATTGACCTAAAAGAGGCTATAAAGAAGAACGATAAAAACCTAGCCTCTAGGGTTGCTCTCAAGTGTTTTATAAAAAGATCGGCCGTAGCTCCCACGTTTTTGAGAAACCCTAAGTGTCTATTTATAGTTTAGAAACCTTTGGAAAGAGATAAGAATCAAAAACATACCTTATCTGGAAATTTTCAGGACGGCGATCCGGATCGGATTTACTGCGATCCGGATCGTCGTAACGAGATTGACGATTCCAGAAAACCAAGGGTTCGGGATCCGGATTGCATTGCCCGATCCGGATCGTTCATACAAATCAGAAAACTTAACATTCGGGATCCGGATCGGAAATTGCATGGATCCGGATCGAAGTCTTGTATGAAGCAACAACCTTCGGGATCCGGATCGTTGGCTCTGATCCGGATCCTGAACAAGTCCGAACACCAGTTTTGATTATTATGCAATTAAAAGTTCATCCAAGTGTTTCTACACTATAAGAAAGTATTCGGATCACCACAATTATTTAGTTAAACATACCTGATCCTCTTGAATACTTTCTTCTTGAGATTGATGTAACTGATCCACAATTCTTCAACTTCAATCTTCAAGACTCAAGACACTGAGTGTCAACTTGAGCTCTTGTTGAATCTTCTCTAAGTCTTTGATTGCTGATTGACAATTTGATCCCTTTAAGACTCCGACTCAACTCACTGACTTGACTCACGAAATATGCCAATACCAAAATGCCGTAACAATCTCCCCCTTTGGCAATTTCGTGACAAAACCCAAAAATACATAAAAGCTCAAGTCACTCATCTTAAACCAAAAAATCGAAACTCAATGTCATCACCAAAACATTGATTTTCTTTGCGTGAAAGATCCAATAAATACAAAATTACATTTGAACCAAACAGTCCTAGAACATACTCTATGACTTAGGACTTGGAGTCTTAAAGTGATGTAATTCCTGCAAAACAAAACTCCAAACAAAATCAAACGTTAGTCGTTAGAAATTAAAATCCTACATTTGATCCGTCTTCCTTTTGGTTCTTTGTTTTTTTTCTTTGTCTCCCCCTATCTTAGCATCTCTAACATGTCTCCATGTTTCCTTGAGCATCTATGTTCTCCCCTTTGTGATACGATCATCATTTTCCGTTCTCCCCATTTTTCCATTTTCGTTTCGTTTGTCCTCTCTTGATGATCTCATCTCCGTCATTTCTCTTCTCCCCCTTTTTGTCACAAATTGTCAAACAGTGAACATACTAGACAAAAGGAAATCACTAACAACATTAGTTCATAGAGAAAGAGAGATAAAAGCTCAGTTCTGGTATATAACAAAAAATGCAGATTGCGTACCGGTACCAGAAAGCAAAAATCAAATAATTTCTTGAAACAAATCCAGATTTTAGAATCTTTTCAAATACCGATTTGTATTCCATCAAGAAATCAATTTAAGTGCTTTAAACAGTGAATTCACACAGATGTCATTCAATCCAATTAATTTCACAAAATTAAAAAGATTTACTCCAAAATCATGAAAAATAAAGGTAAAACATTATAAACCGTTTTTCATGTTATATTCATCAAACACAAGTCATCAAAAATAATCTTGAGATCCAAAGTCTATCAAGATGTAACGGATGTACAAAGATGACTTACAGAGATTTCCAAATGACATCAATTTGATTCTTACCCTTTCAAATTTGAGATAAGCACTAAAATACCTAAGGGTGGCTCTTTGAGCATCTTTCAACTATCCCACCTTATACCAACCAGGAGATTGTTCAAAATATAAGAGTTTTGCATATAAATCTCCAAATGCTTCAACTAAAGATTTTCATAAAATACTATCAAGCATCCATAACATGTGGTAGCTTCACACACAAACCGGACGACCGGGGTGGCAGCTCTTTCCAACATGTGGTGGTAGTTTTCACACTCCTTTCGGATGTAACTCTTTCCACATCTTTTGCAAATCATTTCAATACCCTTGTAAGAATGCAATCTCTTACGTGAAAGAATTAAATCCCAAATTTTAGTCTATCGGTTGTCTCACGTTTATCACAATGAATTCACACAACCGAGATAGATTAAGCATCTAAAGATCACACATGATTTCTAAAATTTGATGCTTATAATATCAAAAACTCCTATAATGAAGTATCTTCAAGATTATGATTATGGAGTAAAGTTGATAATCCAAATAAAATTAATTTGGAGTGAATAAAGTGAAGCCCTTTTTATTCAATGCACTTGTTCAGTAAAAACCTTTTGTTCAAAAACAAAGTATAAAAACGAAGAGCATTGAAAAACATGTAATGCAAAGATTAAGAAAGATATGAAGGGAAAACCAATCAAAGCATTACATACAGTCATAAGCTATTTAGAACTTAAGACAAGGAAAGATATCACCTTTCCGAATCCAAAATCGCTGGATTTTGGGTTGTCTTGATTCGTTGTGGCCGGGGGTTGTCCGCTTTGACTGTTGATCCACCTTAGGTCTTTGCCTCGCAGTGATCCACTTGTATGATTGATGTTGTGGCTCGGACCTTTGGTGGGTTGAGTGAACTCCTTTGACTTGATGTGTCTTTTGATTCCGTTGAGTTCGCTCCGTAGATGAAGTTGCCGAAGAATTCTTCTTTCTCTTTTTCGGGCAATCCTTCACCAAATGTCCTTCAAGTCCACATAGGTGACAAGTTCTTCCTTTCAATTTATTGTGGAACTTGAAGCATTCACAGTTTGGTTCTTTTTAAATCCCAAACCAACCTTGCTTGTTTGACCTAATCCGGACATACAATCAAGTTTCTTGGAACCGGTTGAAAGCCTTTGTATGTCGGATTTAAGTTCATGAACTTGCTTGGTCAAAGCTTGGTTGGTGACATGAATCTCCTCAAACTGTTTTTCTAGAAAACCAATCTTGTTATATATGATTAGCGTTTGTCTCCGATTGGTTTAGCTTTCTTGGAGGATTTTATTATTATCCAATAAACGCTCTCGTTCCTCCTCGAGATCATGAAGTTTGATCTTTAAAGCATGATTCTCGTCTTGATTCTCAAGTCGTTGCTTCCTCAACTTCTTGATATGTTTGGCCATCTTCTTAGATTCCGCAAGAAGTTGTTGATATGCCTCAACGAGTTCTTCCTCGTCCGACTCCCCCTCACTTGATGACTCTCCGCCGGTTGTTGATGTTTCATACAAAATCAAAGGAGTAGAGTCAGTGACTAAAGATGATAAACAATTATTAGAAGAGGGAAAATGAGAGGCATGAGAAGCAACGATTTTTTCCTCTTTACTTGAGGTCGATTCATTAGAAGTAGAATCGTCCCAAGTTTTCGCTTGCAAAGCCTTCTTTTTATATGATTTCGGAGAAGGACAATCCGTTGAAAAATGGCCGTAGCCTTTGCATCGATAGCATTGGATTTCCCCTTCGAAATCATCTTTTTCTTTAGAAGGTTTTGCAAAGCTTTTGAGGTTAGAGGATTTAGAACCCGATGATCCTTTAGATGGTTTCGTGGATGAAGATCCATCGGTTCGATTCTTCCAAAATTTCCGACGAAATTTCTTTGTGATCCGCGCCAATTGTTCTTCAAAATCGGCAAAAGAGATTTCATCGTCGGAACTTGATTCGCTATCTTCTTCCTTTGTTGATTTGAATGCAATACCTGTAAGCTTAGAAGAAGACTTGGAAGAAACTTGATTAGTAGGAAAAGTCATTTCATAAGTTTGCAAAGCACCTACTAATTCCTCTACACTCATCTCATCCGGATGACTAACGGTTTCAATGGCGGTAACCTTTGCCCTAAACCGTTCCGGAAGAGTCCGAAGTATCTTTCTTACAATTTTCGACTCCGGGATCTTTTCTCCTAAATTAGCACATGTATTTATTACATCTTGAAGTCTAGTGTAATAATCTGTAAACAATTCATGCTCTTCCATATGAATAGAGTCAAATTGACTTGTAAGCATCTGGAGCTTTTGAATTTTTACAAGATTAGTACCCTCATGTGTAATTTTGAGAATATCCCAAATTTCCTTCGCGGTTTCACACGCGGAAATTCGTGTGAACTCAGTCGAGGAAAGAGAATTAAATAAAGCGTTCATACCTTTCCCATTGTAAGAAGATCTTTCAAATTCCTCTTTGGACCATCTAGAGCGAGGTTTTGGGGTAGTAGAATTTCCTACTTCCTCAACAGGATGCACCCAACCGTATTCCACGGATTGCCATACCCGCTCATCAATTGCGATGAGAAAAGCTCTCATCCGCACTTTCCAATAAGCATAATTAGTCCCATCAAAAAGAGGAGGTCTATAAATATTACCACTTTCACCCATCATGATAGATAAACCTAAAACCCGCTCTGATACCAATTGTAGGTTTTTATAGGATCCACAAGGATCTAAATAGGTACTATCAAACAACTAGAGGGGGGGTGAATAGGTGTAATACTTAAAAACTCAATCTCAGTGCAAAATAAAAACCAATGCGGAAAATAAAAACAGCACACCGAGATTTACGTGGAAACTCCAATCCAGGAGAAAAACCACGGGACCAACACGCAATAACAATCCACTAAGAATAGAAGAATAACAAGGTGATTACCGACTCCACGGACTCAACCCCTCCTTCAGCTTCTTCGGACCTTGCGCTGACCGGTTGGATATCCACGCAATAACAATCCCTAAGAAAAGAAGAATAACAAGGTGATTACCGTCTCCACGGATTTAACCCCTCCTTCAATTTCTTGGACCTCGCGCTCCACCGATTTTGCACGTCCACTGCACACGTTCGAATCCACGAACGCCACTCGAATCCACGAGCACACGTTTCGAATCCACGAAACGCCTTTAGCACACCGAATCCACGATGCCACGTCGAATCCACGACGCAAACTCAGTCGATAAGAATATTGACTTCGATGGTGATCCTTTGCTTAGATTCTCATGAGGAACCGTAGAAGAAATCTCTAAGCAAAGATTAGATCAATTCGACAAAAGATATGTTCTTGAAAGAACCATCGAATTGACCTAAAAGAGGCTATAAAGAAGAACGATGAAAACCTAGCCTCTAGGGTTGCTCTCAAGAGTTTTATAAAAAGATCGGCCGTAGCTCCCACGTTTTTGAGAAACCCTAAATGTCTATTTATAGTTTAGAAACCTTTGGAAAGAGATAAGAATCAAAAACATACCTTATCTGGAAATTTTCAGGACGGCGATCCGGATCGGATTTACTGCGATCCGGATCGTCGTAACGAGATTGACGATTCCAGAAAACCAAGGGTTCGGGATCCGGATTGCATTGCCCGATCCGGATCGTTCATACAAATCAGAAAACTTAACATTCGGGATCCGGATCGGAAATTGCATGGATCCGGATCGAAGTCTTGTATGAAGCAACAACCTTCGGGATCCGGATCGTTGGCTCTGATCCGGATCCTGAACATGTCCGAACACCAGTTTTTGATTATTATGCAATTAAAAGTTCATCCAAGTGTTTCTACACTATAAGAAAGTATTCGGATCACCAAATTATTTAGTTAAACATACCTGATCCTCTTGAATACTTTCTTCTTGAGATTGATGTAACTGATCCACAATTCTTCAACTTCAATCTTCAAGACTCAAGACACTGAGTGTCAACTTGAGCTCTTGTTGAATCTTCTCTAAGTCTTTGATTGCTGATTGACAATTTGATCCCTTTAAGACTCCGACTCAACTCACTGACTTGACTCACGAAATATGCCAAGACCAAAATGCCGTAACATGTCCCATCGAAGAACCTTCGTATTCATGTTGGGAAGAATGTTGTAGCAGACAATGAAGTTTATATACCGATACTCTGGTCGAAGCTCTTTAGAGAAAACAGAATTTCCGGTCGACCGAGTATTTGGAAGACAAATTCCATTAACTACAACTCTCCAGGAGTTGTCGTTGAAGCTTTGAGTTTTTAGGTAATGGAGTCCATCAGCTCTGGCTGTCATACCTAGCACAACTCCAATCAGCTGGGGTGTGACTTTGATTTTGATATTTTTAACCAAAGTGTGAAATTCTCGACGTCCATCCTCGTGATCAATCAGACTTGCAGCGTTCTGATAAAACATTCGAACTGAGTGTGGACAGTACCCAGTAGTCTCAGGGAAGTTGCAAATTTGAGCAAGACCAACTTGGTCAAACAAAGTCCCAAAAGCTACAGATCGTTCCTTCATTGGTTTGACATTGACATGTCTCTCGCCAATGCATTCCCTCTTCTCAAAATCCTTGATTCTTTCGGAGCTGATGAAGTCTTGTGGAGGAGGCTGCCTAGCAACTGGTTCCTCAATGGTAATTCCCTGAGCACTGCCTCTTTTTCTTGCACCGGTTTTTCTTTTTGTTCCAATTGGACTTGGTTCCATAGGGCTTTTCCTTTTTCAGCTGCAGTAGGCTTTGAAGCTTCAGCAGTTGCTTTCCCTTTGGAGACAATGGGAGCAGCTTGCTCGATTTCGATGTTATCCCAGTCGATCGACTCCGTCTCTGATTCAGTGTCGGAATCATCCTTAGTCTTCTTCGCTTTCTTAGCCTTCTTAGGCTTGACAGTATCCTTGGTATGTACCATGGCAGCAAGTAGGAAAATAATCCAAGTGATCACCATTTTGATTGCTAGTGAAAAATGTATCCTGTGAAGACCAACTCAAGAACACATGAAAAATTGTTAATTTTCAAAAATTTGAAAAATTGTACCCAAACAATCATAATCATGTAGAGAGACTAAGAATCAAATTAGTTTTGCAAAAGGACTTTTAAAAATAGATCAATTGCATGATTTTCGAAAATCCTTATTATATGCCCTAAAACCGAAATTTTAGAAATCGAAGCCTAAAAATCCGTTAATCAGGAGAATACCTAGCATATAATCAAAACTAATCTACCCAGAGTTCTTATTTCAAAAGAAATTTGATCAAAAACCATCCACAAACAAATTGATCCAAGAAATTCATCACGTTTGAGGAGGAATAGAGAAAAACGGTGAAAAACCGAGATTTTGATCAATAAAACTTACTTGGAGTTGAAGAACTTGAGTTTGAAAGCTTCCAAGAAGGATGAAATCTAGAGAGAGAGGCTCTGGAAACTTTGGAACAAAAGATTGGAGTAAAAGAAATCAAAACCCTTTTGTTCTTTATAAAACCCTAGCCGCGATCCGGATCAGTTCATGCTTGCGATCCGGATCGGCTACCCGCAGTGAGAAACTGCGTTCGGGATCCGGATCGGCAGTCCAATCCGGATCGTCAGCCCGCAGAAGAATACCTGCGTTCGGGATCCGGATCATCTTGCCCGATCCGGATCGGCTCCAACTTTTTCTTTAGAAAATTTCAGAGAAATTCAAGAAAAACCAGAAAAAGATTGTAAGCACAAATGTGTATCAACTTTAAACAAAAATCATCGTTTCATACAACAAGAATTAGATTATGCCAAATCTATCAATAATATCCAAAAATGAAACGAAAATTTACAAAAATTAAATCCCTTAAAGTTGAACACCTTCAATTACATCTAACTTGATCTTATGAGTAATGCCTTTATCAAATCATCAATTCAGTAAAGAAAATGAAATACAAAGATCAATAGATGTTTGAAATCCCAAATATAGTAGATAATGTATCTAGACAATCTGTTGAAGAGAGTGGCTCTTTGAGCATCTTTCTTTAAAAACCCACCTTATACCAACCTTGAAATTTGACAGAGTCAAGTATTTCAACATGCATTTTACTTAATCAAAATTTGAACAACCATGCTTGGTATACATGTGGTAGCTGCACACAATACTCGGACGACCGAGGTGGTAGCTCTTTCCTCCATGTGGTGGTAGTTTTCACACTCCTCATTGGGATGTAACTCTTTCCACATCTTTTGAGCATTTTACTTTTCTTTGACTCCCCCTCAATTGGCTATCAATTATTTAAGATATAAAGTATTCAACCAAAATTGATCTCGATTTCATACTCGACTAAGCAGTCAAATAAGATAATGACTATACCAAGAGATCATTGAGAGAGAAAATTGACTTTGATCACTTAGAAGATGATTTAATTAACATAAATGATCATTGCAACAGTGAAATATTATGATGGCAAAAGCATAATAAATTTCTAAATGTGCGAAAAGATGCAATTAAAGTCAATTATGATCTATGCTCAATTAATGTCCTATGTACAAACATAGATAATGAACAAAACAAAACAAAACAAAACCTATCCTAAGCAAGGTTTCAAAAAGAAGTTTATTTCAAGGAAAGCATTCCAATTGCTTTTCGCAAATGAATAAAACGTTTTTGATCCAAAGGTTTTGTTAGAATGTCAGCTAATTGATCCTCAGTTGAAATATATGAAAGTTGAAGAGTATTTGATTCAACTAGCTCTCTAAGAAAATGATATCTAAGTTCAATATGTTTTGTTCTAGAGTGCAACACAGGGTTTTTAGAAATGTTAATTGCACTTGTGTTGTCACAAAGAATTGTTACCGAAGATGCTGAAATGCGGAAGTCGCTCAATACGCTTTTCATCCAAATGAGTTGAGTTGAGCAACTTCCAGCTGAAATGTATTCCGCTTCGGCAGTCGAGAGTGCTATGCAATTCTGCTTTTTACTGTGCCATGCAACAAGGCAATGGCCAAGATAGAAGCATGCACCACTCGTGCTTTTCCGATCATCCACTGATCCTGCCCAATCGGCATCTGAGTATCCAACAATATCCAAACTTGTTCCCATAGGATACCAAATTCCGAAATTAATTGATCCTTTGATATACCGGATGATCCTTTTCACCGCTTTCAGGTGAACCTCCTTTGGTGCTGATTGATATCTCGCGCAAATCCCAACACTAAAGGATATATCCGGGCGACTAGCCGTGAGGTAAAGTAGACTTCCAATCATACTTCGATACAGTTTCTCGTCTACATTCTCACTATGTGATTCACTTCCAAGTCCATTGTGGCTAGTTCCCATTGGAGTCGGAAAATCCTTCGAATTTTCAAGATCAAACTTTTAAACCAACTCCATTGCATACTTGGATTGACTCAAGTGAATACCTTCATCATTTTGTTTAATTTGCAATCCAAGGAAATAAGTCAATTCGCCCATCATGGACATCTCAAATTCGCTTTCCATGGTCTCCGCGAATTTAGAAGCATCATTATCTCTTGTTGCGCCAAATACAATGTCATCGACATAGATTTGTGCTACAATGAAATTGCTTTGATAATGCTTCACAAGAGAGTCCTATCAGCTCCCCCTCGAGTGTAGCCCTTCTCCAAAAGGTGCTTTGTCAACCTTTCGTACCATGCTCACGGTGCTTGTTTCAGACCGTAAAGAGCCTTTTCAAACGAAAAACATGGTTAGGTTGTTTATGGTCTACAAAACCTTTCGGTTGAGCCACATAAACTTCCTCATTTAAAAACCCATTAGAAATGCGCTCTTAACGTCCATTTGAAATAATTTGATTTTAAAATGACAAGCAATAGCAAATAGTATACGAATGGACTCGGGTCTAGCTACAGGGGCGAATGTTTCATCAAAATCTATACCTTCTACTTGAGAGTAGCCTTGAGCAACTAATCGTGCCTTGTTCCTGATGATAGTACCATCATCATTTTTCTTGTTCTTGAAGATCCATTTGGTACCTATCACATTATGTTGCTTTGGGGCTTCGTTAATTCCCAGACTTTGTTTCGCTCAAATTGATGGAGCTCTTCCTACATTGCTTTAATCCAGTAGTCATCCTGAAGAGCTTCATCTATGTTCTTTGGTTCGATTAAAGATACGTAGCAAGCGAATCCACAAACCAACTGCCTCCGAGTTCTAACTCCTTCTTGTGGATCTCCAATAATATTCGATTCCGGATGATCCTTGGAGATTCGTAGCGTTTGTTGAAACGGAGTACTCGGAGATATATGAGATGATTCCTGCACATTAGATAAACTTGAAGAACCATTAGATGCATCATTAATATTGGAAGTATTATTATGAGAAGATGCAACGGCAGGAGAATCATCATCTAGAGAGATATAGAGGGTAGATTTTTCAGATGCAAAGTGAAAAGCTTCATCTACTTTAACATTTATAGATTCTACGATCGTCTTAGATTCCAAGTTAAATACTCGATATGCTCTACTATTAGTAGAATACCCCAAGAAAATCCCTTCGTCACTTCGTGAGTCAAACTTTTCAAGATTTTCACGGTCACGAAAAATGTAACACCGACTCCCGAAGATGCGAAAATATTTGATGTTGGGTTTTCTACCACACCATAGTTCATATGGTGTATTTAACGTTCCCGGGCGCAAATAAACTCGATTAATTACATAGATTGCAGTGTTCACAGCTTCAGCCCAAAATGTAGCGGTAAATTCCGGCTGTGAAGCATAACACGTGCCATCTCTTGAACAACCCTGTTCTTGCGCTCGACAACACCATTCTGTTGAGGTGTATAGGGTGCAGAGAATTCATGCTTAATACCGTTTGAAGTACAAAAGTCAATGAATTTAGAATTAATGAATTCTCCACCTCTATCACTTCTAACACGAATGATCTTTTCATTCTTTTCAATCATAATACGAAGGCAAATCTCGTGAAAAGAATCAAAAGTATCAGCTTTCTCTTTTAAAAATGCTACCTAAGAAAACCTCGAGAAATCATCAACCAATAAGAAAATATACCATTTACCTCCCAAAGATGGTTGACGGGTCGGCCAAAAGAAAGGAAAAAATAGTCTACATAAACTACACAACATTTAATCGTAGAACTATTAAAGACAAGGAAGGATTTCACCTTTGCATACCCAAACCTTTTGAGTTTTGGAGTATGTCGGCAATGGTTGAGAAATTTTCCTTGATGAAGACGTTTTGTCTGATTGATCCTTTTCTTTTGTCATCGTCTTGTTTGGAGTACTACCAACGTTCTTTTCTTTTGAAAAATCCTTCTTTGAATTCCGGAGAGTGAACTTATTGGTAGCAGTTGCAAGATGTGGTTGATTTGATCTTTGAGCTCCAATCTTGCAATTTCTTTCAATGTGCCCTGCAAAATTACAACGAAAACATACCTTTGTGCTTGACGATTCTGAAGAGGATGAAGTAGGCTTGTTGTCGTTGGTTGTCATGAATTCCGGTGTCGGAGGAGGAGATACCGACTGAGGCACAAAGACTGTCCCAACCGAACTAAAATTGTCTTCAGTTTGATTGTATCCGAGGCCGAACTTGTTTGTTTGACCAAGACCAAGAAGTTTATCCAACTTACTCCTTCCAGAAGAAAATTGCTGTAAGTCATCCTTGAGTTGGCAAATGGTCTCTGTCATTTCCAATTTTTCCCGTCGGGCCTCGCCGTAGAGCTTCAAGAAGTAGTTCGCTTTGTTCACCATATCTATATAATTCTTCTCGAGTTGCTCATTGGACTCTTGAAGGGAAACATTTGCTTTTATCAGATTATCCCTTTCCACTTCAAGATCGGTCGAGAGAGAAGTTACCCTTTTTACTTCTTCCTCGAGATCCTGCAATCTCCCTCTCAACCCCTTGTTTTGCTTAGCCGGTTTCTTTGAATCCCGTAAAGGTCTGTGGTAGGCTAAAGCAAAATCTTCACCTTCCGAATCATCAGATTCATTGTCCGTTGCATTCTTTTCAACAGTGGAGTTGGACAATGACTCGGATGTACTTGCCATAAAGCACATGAAGGGTGAAGATATGGACGCGTGGAATGCCGTGGTGCTCTTTTCTTCATCACTTGAAGACGACTCATTTGACGTTGAGTTGTCATCCCAAGTGATGACTTGCATCGCCTTCTTCTTTGCCGGATACTTGTTGGGACACTCCGTTGCAATGTGGCCGTAGCCTCGACATTTGAAGCATTGTAGTTGTCCCTCTGAACTTTTCTTATCCCTTGAGAAGTTCTCTTGCTTTCTTGACTTGTAACTTGAAGTACCCTTGCCTTTGTCCGACTTTCCGAAGGATGGAGATTTACTTGAATTACCCCTTCGAAAGTTGCGGCGAAACTTCCTTGTCAAGAGAGCGAGCTGCTTCTCAAATTCCTCCATAGAAAGGTTCTCGTCATCGTCTGAGGAGGATGTATCCGCGTCTTCTTCCTTAGTTGTTTTCAACGCATAACCTGAAGACTTAGAAGTGGATGCCTTTCCAGAAGAATTGTTAGTAGTAAACGTCATTTCATATGTTTGTAATGAACCAACTAATTCTTCTACACGTATTTCGTCCGGGTGTTTAATAGTTTCAATGGCTGTAACCTTTGGGCGAAATCGTTCAGGAAGAGTTCTTAAGATCTTTCTTACAATCTTAAATTCTGGAATCTTCTCTCCCAGGTTAGCACATGAGTTTACGATGTCTTGCAATCGTGTATAGTAGTCCGTGAAAGATTCATTTTCTGCCATCAAGATAGAGTCAAACTTGCTCGTAAGCATTTGCAGTTTCTGAATCTTCACGAGGTTAGTTCCCTCATGTGTAACCTGAAGAACATCCCAGATTTCTTTCGCAGTCTCACATGCTGAGACGCGAGAGAACTCAGTTTGAGATAAGGCATTAAAAATAGCATTAATTCCCTTGCCATTGTAAGAAGATGAAGCTAACTCTTCCTTGGTCCATTTCGACCTAGGTTTTAAGGTGCGAACATCACCAATAAATTCAGTTGGATTAGACCATCCTAATTCAATTGATTGCCACACCCGTTCGTCGATGGAAATTAAAAAGGCTTTCATCCGCACTTTCCAGTACGCATAATTTGTTCCATCGAAGAACGGGGGTCGGTTGATGTTTCCACCTTCAACCATTGTTTACAACCCTATTCCCGCTCTGATACCACTTGTTGGGTTATATGTAATAAGGATCTAAATAGGGGAAAAAAACACCTAGAGGGGGGTGAATAGGTGTAAACTTATAAACACTCAAAAATCGTTGCGATAAAAACCCAATGCGGAAATAAAAAATAACTCGCAAGATTTTTACGTGGAAAACTCCATCACCGGAGTAAAAAACCACGGGACCGATAACACGGCGAAATCCACTAGAATTAAAACACGTACAAGGTGATTTACCGTACACACTTACGACTCAACCTTTTCCATACGCTCCTAGAGGATCTTCTCCGCTCGCTCCACGACGCTTCTCGAATCCACGATCTGCGCCCAACGCCGAATCCACGGCGTCCAACGTCGAATCCACGACGTCCGACCGAGTCCACGGTCTTCACCCAATAGCACCCTTCGAATCCACGAACGTGCCTCGCTCCGAATCCACGAGAGCGGTTGAACCTTGAATCCACAAGGACACGCGAATCCACGCGCCGATTTTTAGAGTAAATCGTTGTTTTTGGTGGTGATGATCCGCCGAATACTTAGATCAAAGATAGATCGGAAATACCATCTAAGTATTCATTAGTTTGATTCAACTCAAGATGTGAGTATGAAAACCTAGAATCAAACTAATCAATATAGATGAAGAAACATAGAGTATTCTCTAATGATTTCCTTTCTTCTCTATATGTGGATCTAGAGCCGTATAAAATAAGATATGAATATGACGACTATTTTCCTTTACCCTAGAAAAGGAGTCATAGGTTAGAAACCCTAGGAAGGAGATAAGAATCAAAAACCTACCATTTCTGGAAATTTTACGGACGGCGATCCGGATCGGATTAGCTGTGATCCGGATCGTCGTAACGAGTCAGGTAGTTCCAGAAAAACGAAGGTTCGTGATCCGGATCGAAGTACTTGATCCGGATCGTTCATACAGTTCACCAAACATCAACGTTCGGGATACGGATTGCGAAGCCTGATCCGGATCGTTCAAGGAAAATGGTAAACTCAGTGTTCGGGATCCGGATCAAGAGAGGCTACGATCCGGATTGAACTGGTGTATGAACGAACCACCTTCGGGATCCGGATTGAACAACCTGATCCGGATCCTGAACATGTCCCAAGTCCAGTTTTTGATTTTTATGCAAAGAAAGATTCTTCCAAGTGTTTCTACACTACAAGAAGTATTCAGATCACACAAAATCTTTAGTTAAACATACCTGATCCTTTTGAATTCTTCTTTCTTGAGATTGAGTTAAATGATCCAACTTTCTTCACCTTCAATCTTCAAGACTTGAAACTTTCACGAAACTACGCCAACTCAAATTCCGTAACAAAAGGCATCAAAACTGCATGCGAAAACAGCGAGAAACTGGGAAAACCGCTCGCGAAACTGTTCGCGAAAACTGCGCGAAAACTGCACGAAAAAGGCTCGAAAACTGCTTGCGAAACCGCTCGCGAAAAATCCTGCGAAAACTGCTAACGAAACCGCTCGCGAAAAATCCTGCGAAAACTCCTAGCGAAACCGCTCGCGAAAAATCCTGCGAAAACTGCTAGCGAAACCGCTCGCGAAAATCCTGCGAAAACTGCTAGCGAAACCGCTCGCGAAAAATCCTGCGAAAACAGCTAGCGAAACCGCTCGCGAAAAATCCTGTGAAAACTGCTAGCGAAACCGCTCGCGAAAATCCTGCGAAAACTGCTAGCGAAACCGCTCACGAAAATCCTGCGAAAACAGCTAGCGAAACCGCTCGCGAAAAATCCTGCGAAAACTTCTAGCGAAACCGCTCGCGAAAAATCCTGCGAAAACAGCGCCGACGGCGAAGGCGACGCCCGACGGCGAAAAAAAACAGTGCCGGCGCGCAAACCGAGGTGCAGCCCGCTGTCCGGGTGCACGCCGAGCGGCGATATCCCAGCCGCGCGACGGGGGAGGCCCGCCGCGCGGCGCCGAACCAAGCCGCGCCGAGCAGCGACCTGCTGCGCGGTGCCGGAGCGCGCCGCGTAGGGCCCTGCGGCGCTGCGGGCGGCGCCCAGCGGCGCTGCGGGCGGCGCCCTGCGGCGCTGCGCGCGCGCCCGCGCAGGCCCGCGCAGCCCTGCCGCGCGCGCGCGCCCGCGTGCGGCCTGGCAGCGCCCGCGCGGCGCGGCACCAGGGCGCAACGCCCTGGTGCTGCCAGCGCACTCGGCAGTGCCGCTGGGTGCTGCCAGTGTTGCAGCACCCCGGCGGCTGCTGCGCGCGGCGCCTTTGTGCGCCCGCGCAGCAGCCGCGCCGGCCGCGCGTGCGCCATTGCGCGCGCGCGCGGCTCCCACGGCGGCAACCCCCCGCGCACGAAAACTAAAATAAAAATAATAAATAAATCCCTTAAAGCTCCAAAACACCAAAAACTATACAAAACAGAAAATGCTTACCTCGCCGTCGCACGCCGCACGCCCACAAGCTCCAAACGGCATCAACGGGGAGTCCTTAACCAAAAATCACCTCAAAACCCTTGCTTTCCCTCTTCATTTCCTTCTTCTTCTTCCATTTCCTCTCTTTTCTTCTTCTTTCTTTCTTTCTTTCTCATTTCCTTTCTTTCTTTCCTGCTTTTCTCCCAAGCAACAGAGAAGGCCCCTTTTTATAAAGCAAAACTAAATTAATTATTTAATTAAACTAATCCAAAAAGCCCACTCCAACTCACTTTTTGCCCTCTGGCCCTCCGCCGCTATCCGAAACCTCCCGAACTCAGCTATAAATCAAAAGAACACGTGCTCATAGATTTTTCTCTTCAAAAAGCTCATCCGTTGAGTCGGGGTGCTCAAATCAAATACCGGCTCCAAAATTGCCAGTTCCGACTCATTTTTTGCCTCCGGATCCTCCGCGTCACTCCGGAACCTCCCGAACTCCGCTGTAAATCAAAAGTACACGTGTTCACAGCTCTTTCTCTTCAAAAAGCTCATCCGTTGAGTCGGGGTGCTCAAATCAAATACCGACTCCAAAATTGCCAGTTCCGACTCACTTTTTGCCTCCGGATCTCCTGCGTCAGTCCGGAACCTCCCGAACCTCGCTATAATCTGAAAGTACACCTGTTCCAAGTGTTCCTCAATCTCTGGCACTCCACGGTGAAGTCGGTAATTTCCAAATCTCTTCCTCAATCGGCATACAAAGCCCGGAAAAACTCCTAATCGAGCTGGAGCTTCTGCGTTGATCCGAATCAACCTGGCATCAACTGTAAACTCAAATGCAACATGCCCAAGGCAACTCTCTGCTCCAAGCCCTCTGTGTGGTCGGCGCGCTATCCGAAGACCCGGTACTCTACAGCATGGCCTACGCCCAGATATATCAATCAAAGCTGGAAATAATAGGCATACTAAAAGACTCAACCGTGGGATCCAAGCTGCCTACAAAACAGCGGTTCGTCCTGCCACAATACTCATAGGGTTGGACAATGAAGCGCGGACCGAAGATGTGACGCCCAACTTCCCAGGGGGTCACCCATCCTAGAACTACTCTGGCTCTAGCATGCTTAACTCTCATGTTCCTCTTGGATCTTGCTACCATCCAAAATGCTATAGCCGGGTTAGAGATTTATTTCTATTATATCATTTATATAGAGGACTAATCCAAATTCCGGGGGTGTTACATTCTTCCCCCCTTTAAGCCCTGACGTCCACGTCAGGCTCAAGCACACTCACAAGCACCAGGCGATGTGAGACTCGTCTCGCTAGCCTTAGCCGACCTTGTGAGGAGCTGCACTCCACTCACAACGGTCATTAGCCGGGGAGCCTCGCTCTACCCGCTATATAACCCTGGCTCAGCCGAGACTCATCTCACATTTCCGGCTGGTGAATGGCTCTGATACCAACTGTGACTCCCCACTTCCCAGGGGGTCACCCATCCTAGAACTACTCTGGCTCTAGCACGCTTAACTCTCATGTTCCTCTTGGATCTTGCTACCATCCAAAATGCTATAGCCGGGTTAGAGATTTAGTCCTATTATATCATTTATATAGAGGACTAATCCAAATTCCGGGGGTGTTACATTCTTCCCCCCTTTAAGCCCTGACGTCCACGTCAGGCTCAAGCACACTCACAAGCACCAGGCGATGTGAGACTCGTCTCGCTAGCCTTAGCCGACCTTGTGAGGAGCTGCACTCCACTCACAACGGTCATTAGCCGGGGAGCCTCGCTCTACCCGCTATATAACCCTGGCTCAGCCGAGACTCATCTCACATTTCCGGCTGGTGAATGGCTCTGATACCAACTGTGACGCCCCACTTCCCAGGGGGTCACCCATCCTAGAACTACTCTGGCTCTAGCACGCTTAACTCTCATGTTCCTCTTGGATCTTGCTACCATCCAAAATGCTATAGCCGGGTTAGAGATTTAGTCCTATTATATCATTTATATAGAGGACTAATCCAAATTCTGGGGGTGTTACAGAAGATCAACCCACGGTAACTCCACCGCCACTAAGGGAGGCATCACCAAAACACGCAAAACCGTCTCCCAACACTGGAAATACTACCATTGGCGCTGGTATCAGTCTCATTATCCATTGGCCATGCTCTCCCGGCACTGCCAAGTCCAAGAAGCTCCTCACCTCAAGAATGATGCTGGTCTCAGCCAAACTCGAATAACATCCATATGGTCGGGTTCCACCGCCGCTCCAACGGCTAGAAAAAAGTGACCCAAGAAGGCATGCACTTGGAGCTAAAACTTGTGTGCTCTATGCCAACCAATCCCCAAGCGCTGGGTCAAAACACCGAACTGCCACAGTTTCCAACAAGTCTGCCGATACAACTCACGGCCTCAACTGCATTGGACATAATCCACAGGCCTCCTCCACATGCACAACACCAACAGAAACCTGTATCTCTAGTGCACGTGGTAACAAATCTACCTCCAGTCCAGACAGGAAAGCCAAAAACACTCAACTCAAACTGCTGTAAGGAAATCATGCCCGCGATAACCTGGTCCACTGCCGTAGCGCCCTCCAACCGGGCGGTACAGACTCATCCGCTCGATGTAGATGGTCGTCGCTCAGTCTGCCCCGACGTCGTGGCCCAATCTGCCTGAAAATGTCCCGACTGTCCACACGAAAAACATCGGCCCAGCCTGTGGTCACACTGCGGCGCAGAATGCGGCCCACCACAAAAGACACAGTCATCCCGCTGCTGCTGCTGATACACCAGCTGTGGAGAACCTCCTGGTCTCTGTCTCCTCTGAGACTCACGACCCTCAGACTGAGATCGTGGCGGCCCCGGGGGTCTCGATTTACTCAACTGTCCAAACTCAGGCGGCACTGGATGCCTCTCCCCGGAGCTGGTCCCCGGCGCTCCGTCTTTCTCTGACATGATCACTAATCCTCGGTCAACCCACCGGCAAGCTCAATAGCTGCATCTAACGTCGACGCCCGCCGAGGATACATCAAGTGATAGATATTCCGATGCAGTCCTTTCTCAACTAGCTCAACCTTCTGGGCCTCATCCAGGCGACATGGGTACGCCGCTCAACAATTGCAAAACTCGCGAACATACTCCAAAAGAGATCGACTCCCCTGCTGCAGGCGTCCAAGATCCCCTTCCAGTTTCTGCTTACACTGTCAGGAAAGAAGGCCCTGAGCAGCAAAGCACGAAACTGGTTCCAAGTCAACAACTGCGCTCCCGGTGGTCCAACAGGACGAACTCGACGCCACCAAATCTCGGCGTCCAGTCAGACCATCTCAATCTCAGTAAAGCAACCACCTGGTAACTCGGCCAGGGCATGTACCCACCTGGTAACTCGGCCAGGGGTATGTACCCACCTAGTAACTCGGCCAAGGGTATGTGCCCACCTGGTAACTCGGCCAGGGGCAATGTATCCATCTGGTAGCTCGGCTAGTGGAAAGTATCCTCCTGGTAACTCGGTCAGGGAAAAGTGTCCTCCTGGTAACTCGACCAGGGCATGTGCCCACCTGGTAACTCGGCCAGGGGCAATGTATCCATCTGGTAGCTCGGCCAGTGGAAAGTATCCTCCTGGTAACTCGGCCAGGGAAAAGTGTCCTCCTGGTAACTCGTCCAGGGCATGTGCCCACCTGGTAACTCGGCCAGGGGCAATGTATCCATCTGGTAGCTCGGCCAATGGAAAGTATCCTCCTGGTAACTCGGCCAGGGAAAAGTGTCCTCCTGGTAACTCGGCCAGGGCATGTGCCCACCTGGTAACTCGGCCAGGGGCAATGTGTCCATCTGGTAGCTCGGCCAGTCGAAAGTATCCTCCCGGTAACTCGGCCAGGGAAAAGTGTCCTCCAGGTAACTCGGCCAGGGCATGTGCCCACCTGATAACTCGGCCATGGGCAATGTATCCATCTGGTAGCTCGGACAGTGGAAAGTATCCTCCTGGTAACTCGGCCAGGGAAAAGTGTCCTCCTGGTAACTCGGCCAGGGCATGTGCCCACCTGGTAACTCGGCCAGGGGCAATTATCCATCTGGTAGCTCGGCCAATGGAAAGTATCCTCCTGGTAACTCGGCCAGGTAAAAGTGTCCTCCTGGTAACTCGGCCAGGGCATGTGCCCACCTGGTAACTCGGCCAGGGGCAATGTATCCATCTGGTAGCTCAGCCAGTGGAAAGTATCCTCCTGGTAACTCGGCCAGGGAAAAGTGTCCTCCTGGTAACTCGGCCAGTGGAAAGTATCCTCCTGGTAACTCGGCCAGGGAAAAGTGTCCTCGTGGTAACTCGGCCAGGGAAAAGTGTCCTCCTGGTAACTCGGCCAGGGCATATGCTGGAGGACTCTCAAGCGATACTGCAACTAGCTGTGCTCTCTGCTCCAACAAGCGCATCAAACGTTCCATGGCTTCCTCTTGGCATCGGACACCCTCCGACATCGGTGCCATCTCCTGGGTCTCGCTCTGCTCTGATAGCTCTGCCTCCCGCTGCTCGGGTACTCATCTGGTGCGGGGTGTGTCCTCTGCACAACACGACGTCTCAGGAGTATCGTAGTACACTGCACAATAACAAACGTCAGGACACAACAACCATACGACCCAATCCAGCGAAAGTCTAAGACATGTCATCCATTCCATAGCATTATGTAGTCTGCAGCCAACATAATCGCTTGGGAAAGTAAACATGCCAATCACTCATCCCGTCTCTTGGGAGAGGTATAAAACTCAATCAAGACTCTCGCTATAAGTCACGACTCTCACGTAGTCATCCTAATGTCCAACCACAAGCCTAGGGTTTCTAAGTCCACAATGACCTACAACCTAGGCACTGATACCACTCTAATCTGTCACGCCCCGGCGTCGAAACTGCGACCCGGGTTCGCTAACAGATCCGCCGCCCATACGGACACCCCGTATAGACGAAGCGACTAACCTGCAAAAAGAAACAACTACAGCTAAACAGATATCAGAGCTGAAAGTAAAACTACTGAAAAGCTGAAATCCAAACACTGTACAACTGAAAATAATACAATATCCATCTCCCAAATACGATCGTATAAAAAGTCCTCGGATACAAAACTCAAAAGGGCGATATCTCTAATAAAATACATCAGTGTACAAGCTCTCAATACAAAAATATCCTCACTACATCAGTCTCTCAAACTGTAAAATAAAGTACAACTCTATACCTCACAACAAAGGTCTCTCATTAGAGGAAAAAGAAGTAAACTAATCAACTGAAGCTCTCCTCTGAAGGGGCACCGCTACACTCTAACGACGGGTAGGGAACTAGCTCGCGACTCCCTCGAAACCGGCCAGAAGGATCAGCAACTGGAGCACAGGAACAGGAGTAGAAGTCCCTGGGGAAAAAGACACCACGACGGGTGTGAGAACTACTTCCCACAGTAGTTCTCAGTGGGTGCCGTCAACAAGCCCAACGGTCTGCCCACTAAGTCTACTAGAGGCAAAAGATAACAGTGCAATAAAATCTGAACAAGAAAAGCTGGAGCTACTCTACAGCTACCATGCCTCTATCTAGATGCTCAAAAAGTGGAACAGATGAAAGTAAAAGTGACCACTCGCACCCAAGGTGCTCAATAGACACAATCGAACTGACTGCCTCATAGGGTCCAGTCAAGCCTGCGCCTGTCGACTAGGAACGCACCTGCCCACTACCACACATACACATGAGGACGGGATTTACGTGGGGCGTCCTGTCCGACTAACTCACCCCTCGCGCAAAACTGCCTCAACAGGCCCATCATTGCATCCACTGCGGAAAACTGCCTCAACAGGCCAACCATCGCATCCACTGCGGCATCTCAGGGGGCGCGACTCCAACTGAGGAAAACGGCGCGGCATAGAGTATCAAACATTGGCATATGCAGGCTATAGTCAAAATCCACGCTCACTCTCAGAACGGTAGGACTCAAGATCCCCAAATATCTCGCATGACAGTCGGAGCACTCTCGACGACTCAGCTGATCAGCTCACACGAAACACGAGACACTAGCCTCTCCAACAGCTCGCAGCACAAAGCACACTGGCTGGAGGTACTCCACAGCCAGGAACGACCCACAACTCAGGCTAACAGTACTGGTCGGACAACACTCAACGACCTGGGACCACCGTTAACCCTAACTGTTCCCAACATCACTGACCGGAAGATACTCGACGGCCCGGGACTACCGTCTGCTCATCGGCTCCCTCCCACGACAGCACAACAGGGATACAAGACCTCCCGGGACTACCGTTTACCCAAACGGCTCCCGGCACAGATAAGCAACCCACTACAACTACCAGACTCCACTCTGCTCCCAAGCACGAGTGCAAATGCATCCCACACTAAAAGACAGTCCCGACCTCTCGGCCCACTACCCGGGCGAGGATAACACTATGTCCAGGAATAGAAAAACAGTGTGGGTGTCTAAACATAAATAACCCTAGCCCAAGTGAGGGTTTTCTACTGGTCTGGTTACACATGCAACATATGACGGGGGTGCTAGGTCAAGTTCCAAGATAACTATATTAACAGATGATAAAAGGAATAACAATTCCTACAATCTAGCATGCTACACAAGGAAATAAACTATCATGCATAGTCCTACATCAGTAGAATTACTGTACAGTCCATAAAACTTGGAGATAAGCCCACCCACCTCGATTTGCCACCAATTGCTCGTAAACACTTGCAATTGGCCTCCATGCGATCCGCACGCAAAACGGAGCACGGTGCCAGAGTCCGCACGCAAAACGGAGTAAGTACGCAAAACGTTGCACGGTGCCGGAGTGCGCACGCAAAACGGTGCACGGTGCCGGAGTCCGCATGCAAAATAGTGCACGGTGCCGGAATCCGCACGCAAAACGGAGTCCGCACGCAAAATGGTGCATGGTGCCGGAGACCGCATGCAAAACGGTGCAGTAAAAAACGGTCCCTAATACAGATAAGAGCAAGAGGGTCAAACTCAAAGTCCAAAGGAACGCCGCAAACTGCACAAAAACACCGTAAAATTAACACACGGGACCTACCACGATTGCGCCGCGCCGCCCAACAGCTCCGTTGGAAAACCTCGCGCGCATCGCGAGGTTCACGGTGCACTGCCGCACCCCACAAATCCTCCTCCCTCTCTTCCTCTCGCGCTCGGTTGGAGAAGAAAGGAAAAGAAGAGAAGAATGGTGTGTGCGGGAGAAAGAAGAAGAAGAAGAGAAGAAAGGGAGAAAAAGGTGGTCCACAGCACATGGTCCACGGTGCACCGGCCAATGGGGAGCCACCAGCCCGCGGTCCACCAAGCCGGGCGCGTGCACCGGGTCCACGCAGGCGCCCCGGGCGCCACGTGGCGCGCACCCAAGCGCGCCACGTGGGGGCGCAGCCCGCGCGCTTCACGGGCGCGTGACACCGCGCCCGCACAGGCACGGGACACGGGCACGCCACACGGGCACGCGCCCCCGCGCCCCCGAGCGGGTGCCAGTGGGGGCCCGCCACGTGGCGGCCCCCGCGCGCCCCCCGCGCTTGAAGGTGGGGTTCCTAGCGCGCCCCACGCGTTGTAGGCGCCTCGAACCGCGCGCCAACGCCGCCTCGGGCTTCGTGCCGCGTCGCCACGCCTCAGAATTCGTGCCGCGTCGCCTCGAAAAACACGCACTTCATCCGGGCTCCAAATCAAACAAATAAATAGTCCAATCTCAACGATTTCGCGCGCTGAATCCAAAAACGATATCCGTTTCTCCAAATTCTCAACCAAAAATTGCCGAAGGCCTCCGGAGAGGTGATCTTTAATCCAAACTTCTCCCTGAGTCCAAATTTGACATCCGCGTCGCGCGAAATCACTTCTAAACACTCGACGGGTCCTCCAATTCCCACGTGATCCCTTTTTAAGCCCGAAATCCATCACTTGTGTCCAAATTGCGCACAAACACCACCGACACACCACGCAGGCCTCGAGTGATGCAAACTAAATCCCAAATTGCACCACAAATCCATTTCTTGGGCCCGACACGCGCACAAACACTCCCAAAGGCCACTAATCCGACAGTAATCTCTTAAGTGGGGATTCGGGTCCTCACACATTCGGATGCAGTCCCCTCTCAAACATAATCAACCTTCAAGCCACATCCTGGGCGACAACGGGTACGCTGCTCAACCGTCGCAGTAACTCGCCCCAGATCATCAACCGCGCTCCCGGTGGCCCAACAGGACGAACTCGACGCCACCAACTCTCGGCGTCCTTATCCAAAGAGCATAACCAAGCGTCCTGATGTTTCTCCTGGATGAACAAATCCTCGAACAGCTCCTTCATAGCAGCGCCCCAGTTCTCGGCCTCCCAAGGCTCCAAACTCTATCCCGAAATCTGCAAGGGTTGGAACTGGATGAAGTAAAGCAGCCGGTCAGCAACCTCTCGCTGCTTCTGCACCATCAGTGGTGCGATCAGGGTCGAAATCGACAATGTCGCGGGCGGAAGTACTGACGATACCCCGGGAGATGCTCTCAGCTCAAGCATGCGCATTACGCGCTCCATGTTCTCATCCTGGCACCAAATCGCCTCAATCGTCTGGGCTACTTGGGCCTGTAACTCTCAGACCTCACTCTGCTCTATCCATTTAGCCTCCCGTTGTTCGACTCCTCATCCAAGGTCAAACACGCCCTCGCCGCTGCACGGCGTCTCGGAAGCATCGAAACCACTGCAACAAAACAAACATTAGGACCAAAACTCTTTCGACCCAATCACGCGAAAGTCTAGAACATGTTACCCATTCTAAAGCATTATGTTGTCTGCAGCCAACATAATCACTTTAGAGAATAAACAGGTAAGATCACTCGCCCCAATCCTCTGGGGGAGGTACAAACTCAATGAGGACTCTCGCTAAAGTCACATCTCTCACGACAGTCATCCTACTGTCCAACCAATAGCCTAGGGTCTCTAAGTCCTCAACGACCTATACACCTAGGCTCTGATACCACCTAAATCTGTCACGCCTCAGGGTCGAAACTGCGACCCGGGCTCGCTAACAGATCCGCCATCTGTACGGAAACTGCCGTACAGACGAAGCGTCTACCCTGCAAAAGATCTATAGCTAAAACATGTATCAGAGCTGAAATAAAACGGGAAGCTATAGAGATCAACTGAACATCTGAAATACATAGATCAAGTCCCCGGTACAAATCTCTCAATATAAAATACAAGCCTCACCGATCTCTCAGACTGTCCAGTACAAAAGTGGAGTCAGAAAAAAAAACGGGTACATCTACCTCTGACTCACAATGCTGGTAAGGAACTACTCGGCCTCGTCCTCACCTCGATCAGCTAACTCCGCGCGAACCAAGCCGGAACAACTACCTCAACCTGTCACCGCAGCGGGTGTGAAATCTACTGCAGAAGGCAGATCTCAGTGGGTACCGTCCCAATATCCACGGTATGCCCACTAAGTCTACTGGAGGCAAACAGATAGGTATGCAGATAGATAGATAATGGGTAAGCTGAAAGAAAGCTACAGCTAAAATATGTCTCAAGCATAATGCTGAGAGAAAACTCTATCATAAACATGCTATGCATACTCTCGCTGCTGCTCAAATGCCTCGGTATCAATGCTCAAAGGAAAAAACCCATCTACGAACATAATATGTGACCGCCCGCTCATAACACCCAGTCTCAATGACTGCCATAACTGGCTCAGTCCAGCCGGCGCCTGTCGTCTAGGAACGCACCTGCCCACTACCACGCATCCACATGAGGACGGGATTTACGTGGGGCGTCCTGTCCGACTATCTCAAACTCACTCAAGTAACCACCTGGTAACTCGGCCAGGCGCATGTAACCCACCTGGTAACTCGGCCAGGGGCATGTAACCCACCTGGTAACTCGGCCAGGGGCTTGTAACCCACCTGGTAACTCGGCCAGGGGCATCAACACATCTACGCATCCGGAGCTTGACTAGAGGAGAGCGACCCCAACGAGCTCAAGTATCTCAACTGTCTCAATAAGCGGCACATGCAGGCCATGGTCCACGATCAAACAGATCGGCAACTCGATGCTCAAAGGCACAACTCAGTCGGAACAAGACTCCACGGTTCAACAGGAAATGCCCAAAATCCTCACATGATCTGTCGGAGAACCCTCAACGACTCAATCTGATAACGCACAACCCATGGCTAAGTCGGGAAACCCCCATGACTCGATCTGCCAGAACCCCAAAACTCTCATCACTAAGTAGGAGAACCACCTCCACTATCAAATCAGAGATACATAACCAATAAACTAGAATGATCTCCTCAGAAGCTCAAAACTCAATGACACTATAACTCATCTCTAAACTCAAAAAGAGACCCCTCGGCCCCCAGGCACGAGGTCAGAAGCACCCTGAACCTATGCCATACCTCTGGCGAATTCATAAGTTAAAAACCATCTTGAAAAAGCTAATTTTCTTTCAAACGGGTTTTCTCGATTTATGAAACGATCTATGTTACGGAATTTGAGTTGGCGTAGTTTCGTGAAAGTCTCAAGTCTTGAAGATTGAAGGTGAAGAAAGTTGGATCATTTAACTCAATCTCAAGTAAGAAGAATTCAAAAGGATCAGGTATGTTTAACTAAAGAATTTGTGTGATCCGAATACTTCTTGTAGTGTAGAAACACTTGGAAGAATCTTTCATTGCATAAAAATCAAAAACTGGACTTGGGACATGTTCAGGATCCGGATCAGGTTGTTCGATCCGGATCCCGAAGGTGGTTCGTTCATACATCGTCGCAATCCGGATCGCAGTCTCTTGATCCGGATCCCGAACGTTGAGTTTACCATCTACCTTGATCGATCCGGATCTTGCTTCGCAATCCGGATCCCGAACGTTGATGTTTGGTGAACTGTATGAACGATCCGGATCGTAGTCACATGATCCGGATCCCGAACCTTCGTTTTTCTGGAATTGGCTGTTTTGTTATGACGATCCGGATCCTAGTTATCACGATCCGGATCGCCGTCCGTAAATATCCAGAAATGGTTGGTTTTTGATTCTTATCTCCTTCCTAGGGTTTCTAACCTATAAATACACCCTATGTCTTTCTTTCTAGGGTGAATCCACATAGCCGTCATTTTCTTGTATCATCTTATACGGCTATAGATCCACATATAGAGAAGAAAGGAAATCATTAGAGAATACTCTATGTTTCTTCATCTATATTGATTAGTTTGATTCTAGGTTTTCATACTCACATCTTGAGTTGAATCAAACTAATGAATACTTAGATGGTATTTCCGATCTATCTTTGATCTAAGTATTCGGCGGATCATCACCACCCAAAAACAACGATTTTCCCCAAAAATCGGCGCGTGGATTCGCGTGTCCTTGTGGATTCAAGGTTCAATCGCTCTCGTGGATTCGGAGCGAGGCACGTTCGTGGATTCGAACGGTGCTATTGGGTGAAGACCGTGGATTCGGTCGGACGTCGTGGATTCGACGTTGGACGCCGTGGATTCGGCGTTGGGCGCAGATCGTGGATTCGAGAAGCGTCGGAGCGAGCGGAGAAGATCCTCTAGGAGCGTATGGAAAAGGTTGAGTCGTAAGTGTGTACGGTAAATCACCTTGTACGTGTTTTAATTCTAGTGGATTTCTGCCGTGTTATCGGTCCCGTGGTTTTTTTTTACTCCGGTGATGGAGTTTTCCACGTAAAAATCTTGCGTGTTATTTTATTTTCCGCATTGGGTTTTATCGCAACGATTTTTTGGAGTGTTTATACGTTTACACCTATTCACCCCCCTCTAGGTGTTTCTTCCCCTATTTAGATCCGTATTATATACGACCCAACAAGTGGTATCAGAGAGGGAATAGGGTTGTGAACAATGGTTGAAGGTGGAAACATCAATCGACCCCCTTTCTTTGATGGAACAAATTATGCGTACTGGAAAGTACGGATGAAAGCCTTTTTATCTTCCATCGACGAAAGGGTGTGGCATTCAATTGAATCAGGATGGTCTAATCCAACTGAACTTATCTCTGATGTTCACACCTTAAAACCTAGGTCGAAATGGACCAAGGAAGAGTTTGAGTTATCTTCTTACAATGGCAAGGGAATTAATGCTATTTTTAATGCCTTATCTCAAACTGAATTCTCTCGCGTCTCGGCATGTGAGACTGCGAAAGAAATCTGGGATGTTCTCCAGGTTACACATGAGGGAACTAACCTCGTGAAGATTCAGAAACTGCAAATGCTTACGAGCAAGTTTGACTCTATCTTAATGGCAGAAAATGAATCTTTCACGGACTACTATACACGATTGCAAGACATCGTAAACTCATGTGCTAATCTGGGAGAGAAGATTCCAGAATTTAAGATTGTAAGAAAAATCTTAAGAACTCTTCCTGAACGATTTCGCCCAAAGGTTACTGCCATTGAAACTATTAAACACCCGGACGAAATACGTGTAGAAGAATTAGTTGGCTCATTACAAACTTATGAAATGACTTTTAATACTAACAATTCTTCTGGAAAAGCATCCACTTCTAAGTCTTCAGGTTATGCGTTGAAAACAACTAAGGAAGAAGACGCGGATACATCCTCCTCGGACGATGACGAGAACCTTTCTATGGAGGAATTTGAGAAGCAGCTCGCTCTCTTGACGAGGAATTTTCGCCGCAACTTTCGAAGGGGTAATTCAAGCAAATCTCCATCCTTCGGAAAGTGGAACAAAGGCAAGGGTACTCCAAGTCACAAGTCAAGAAAGCAGGAAAACTTCTCAAAGGATAAGAAAAGTTCAGAAGGACAACTGCAATGCTTCAAATGTCGAGGCTACGGCCACATTGCAACGGAATGTCCTAACAAGTATCCGGCAAAGAAGAAGGCGATGCAAGTCGTCACTTGGGATGACAACTCAACGTCAAATGAGTCGTCTTCAAGTGATGAAGAAAAGAGCTCCACCGCATTCCACGCGTCCACATCTTCACCATTCATGTGCTTTATGGCAAATACATCTGACTCGTTGTCCAACTCCACTGTTGAAAAGAACGCAACGGACAACGAATCGGATGATTCGGAAGGTGAAGATTTTGCTCTAGCCTACCACAGACTTTTGAGGGACTGTCACGCCCCGGGGGTTTGTTTTAGCGGAAACGGCATTTTTTTTTTTTTTTTTTGAAAGGTCTCTTTCTTCCCCGGTGCGTGCCCAGACCCGCCGCACATACAGGATCTCTCTGCAAACGGACAGAGTCTCCCCTGTACGTGCACGGCGTGTGGTTGAATACATCTCCCAAGCAAACATAACCATTCAATCACAACATTCAATTACATACAACCAGTATTCTAAATATTTAAGCGCATGGCCACTTCAACTTGAAAGGATAAATCCACGGTTTTTAAAGAGTGCCCACCCGGCACTTAAGTTTTGAAAACGAGTTTCGAAATCAGCATAAACCCCAGGGTTTTGAAAACGGTGCCCACACGACACCCAAGTTTTGAAAGCTCATTTCACAATCCATAAATCCACAAGGTTTTGAAATCAGTGCCCACACGACACTTAGACTTTGAAAACGGTTTTTCGCAATCTTTTCTTTGTTTTTGTTTCGCTTTTCAAATGGCCAGTAGGAAATAAAGGGAAAGGTAGTGCATAAACAGATAATCAAATACCGACATCTACGTCGACCCCACAAGGGTATCGGGAACCTCACACATGCCCACAATATAAATGAAAAGTTGAAAAGAAAAGGAAAGTATAAAGTTCAGGGTCTCCAACGGTCCCGCTGTGTCCGCCCCGTCCTCACCGCCACCTACCTCTCCCCTCGCCTGGGCCCTGTCACGAAGTGGGAAGTCAGTGACTAATAAATGCCGTGCAGGGGGAATAATAAAAACAAACCGTGGCGACAACCGGAGCAACCACCCTTTTGGGGGGGGGGGGAAATGGTAACCTGTATATCTGCATCCTGTAATACTCTGCCGCGTCGGTCCACTACCGACGGCCCATACCGTACCTGCAGCACCGCGACCGCGCCGGACAACTAAACCGGCGGGTCGCTCCGCTCGCACCTCGGCGCCTCAACCCCACAGCTAATAAGGGGCCCCACTACGTCACCTCGTGGGTATACACGGGTCCTACGACCTCTTTTCCGGAAAAGTGCACCCCTCACGGTGGCCAAACCGCGGGTGCACGTGTTGCAGCCTCGAGCACAGTAACCACAATATATGAGCAATAGTAATGCAGTAATCGCAATGTATATGAAATAGTAAAGCAGTAACCATGATGCATGAATCAGAATAAGGTAGAGGCGTGTAAACTCATGTTGCCCTACTATTAGCATAGTCGAAGGAAAGACGGTAGCTGAAGCATCAAAACACGAGACCACGTAACTATCGATGTGTAGCAATAATCCGTAGCATCTAGAATAATGATTACTGAAGTGAACGGTAACATATAATATTTAAATTAAAACAATCAATGTGGTTCGATGCCAAATATCACACTCAACCCACCTGTCGCTAGTAGGCGTCAACGCTCCGCTCCCTCGCGTCCTGGTACTCCCCGCTCGGCTCCTTCGCACACCTGCCGCGAGGAGAAATGCGACGCTCAGACGCGGATGAAGACGAGAGGCGGGCGAACCGCTCGTCGGGTTCGCGGCTCCCCGTCCGCACGCGGGCCGTGCGCGTGCTCAGCTCCGTACGGGCAACCCCACACGTGGGGTTGAGCGCGCGTCCGGCCCCGTGCGGGTCACCCCGCACGCGGGGCTGGGCGCCGCCCAGCCCTGCGGCCTACCCCGCACGCGGGCTGGGCGTGCCGCCCGGCCCCGTGCGGGTCACCCCGCACGCGGGTCTGGGCGTCGCCCAGCCCCGTGCGGGTCACCCCGCACGCGGCTGGGCGTGCGCCCGACCCTGTGCGGGCCATCCCGCACGCGGGGGCTGGGCGCCGCCCGGCCCCGTGCGGGTCATCCCGCACGCGGCTGGGCGTGCGCCCGGCCCCGTGCGGGTCATCCCGCACGCGGGGGGGGCTGGGCGCCGCCTGGCCCGTGCGGGTCGCATGAGGGCGCCGGATGGGGGGGGGGGTTTCTTCGCACGTGCGGCGGATTCCGGGAAATCCGCCGCCTGTGCCTCACCCCTTCCGGTCAAGATGATCAAGAACTCAACACGAGGAAAAAGAAACTAAATTCCCGTCTCACCTTGATGAGGACGACGAAGGTTTGGGAAGAGGGGATCGTCCGTTCTCGTAGGTCCGGTGTGGTGGTGGTGGGGATGCGGCGTTCTCCCCTCTCCTCGACCGTCTTCGCTCGGGTCGTGCGTGCCAAAGGGGTAGCAGACTGAGAAGGGGTTCCCAACCCTCACCTCTCAAACCCCCAATTAATTAGCTGTTTTGGTACGATCGAGCCCAACCCGCGTCCAACTCCAAATGCTAACCTAGCCCCAAATTAACCCGGATAGATAGAACGAAATAAATTAAATTAATTTATGTCGGATCCCGAAAATTTACAGAAAATTAGACTGAGCCGGTGCGAAAGAATTAACTAGCTTGAATCAAAAAATATCGTTAAATCCGGGTCTGGTTTACCTCAAAAAGGGACGTGCCGGACACCCGAACCGCAGCAACTTCGAAAATTTATTCCGGGAGCTTCCGGGGTCGGAAATCCGATCCGATCGCGCCGCCGGCCTCCGCTTCGCGAGCTTTATTCTCAAAAAAAATGCCCGCGAGCCCCCGACGGCCTGCCCAGAATGACAAAAGAAAATCAAACCCCCCGGACCCCTTTGCCTAAAAGCGGTTCGAAAACCCGCGGCTATTACACCACTCACCTCTAACAACGAGTTTCGTCCTCGAAACTCAAACCCGGATAGGAGTGAAAAGGTCGGGGTAGCACTCCCTCATCTTGGATTCCAGTTCCCAAGTGGCTTCTCGCTCTTCATGGTTGCTCCAATGTACTTTCACGTAGGGGATAGCCCGATTTCGTAGTGATTTTGTTTCCCTTGCCAGGATCTTCACTGGGGTTTCTTCGAAGCTCAGGTCCTCCTTAAGTTCGAGTGCAGAGGTGTCCAGGACATGTGATGGGTCGGGGAGATATTTCCGAAGCATTGATACGTGGAACACATCGTGGACTCGGTCGAGGTTTGGTGGTAGGGCGAGGCGGTAAGCTACTGGGCCGATACGCTCTAGAATCTCAAATGGCCCCACAAACCGTGGGCTCAGCTTGCCCCTTAGCCCGAAACGCCTGATTCCTCTGGATGGCGAGACCCGCAAAAACACATGTTCCCCCACTTGAAACTCCAAGTCCCGGCGCCTCTGGTCTGCGTAACTCTTCTGTCGACTCTGGGCGGTCAGCAAGCGCTGTCTGATAAGGCGCACTTTCTCTTCAGTTTCTTCCACTAAGTCGGGTCCCAAAGTTTCCGCTCTCCCAAGTCGTCCCAGCAGATCGGGGATCGGCAGCGCCTTCCATACAGTGCTTCGTAGGGCGCCATCTGAATGCTGGCCTGGTAGCTGTTGTTGTAGGCAAATTCCACGAGAGGTAGGTAGCGTGACCAACCGATTCCCCAATCAAGCACACAGGCGCGAAGCAGGTCTTCTAGGGTTTGTATCGTGCGCTCTGACTGTCCGTCCGTCTGAGGGTGGAAGGCGGTGCTGAAATGTAATCTGGTCCCCATGGCCTGCTGGAGACTTTGCCAAAACTTCGAGACAAAGCGCGTGTCTCTGTCCGAGGTGATCGATGCCGGTACCCCATGTAGTCTCACGATCTCGCTGATGTAGACTTGAGCTAGCCGTTCGCGGGTCCAAGTGGTGTGAATTGGTAGGAAGTGTGCTGACTTGGTTAACCGGTCAACTACAACCCAGATCGCGTCGTGGCCCTGTTGTGAACGTGGGAATCCAGTGACAAAATCCATGGTGATCTGGTCCCATTTCCACTCTGGTACCGGTAAGGGCTGTAGCTTCCCTGCTGGTCGCTGGTGTTCGGCCTTTATCTGTTGACATACTAGGCAGTGGGCTACGTATCGCGTCACGTCTTCTTTTAACTTAGGCCACCAGAACGTCTGTTTGAGATCCCTGTACATCTTCGTGCCCCCCGGGTGTGCCGCATAAGGGGCTCGATGTGCCTCCGCTAAGATTTCATTCTTCAACTCTGGTGAATCCGGCACACAGACCCGCCCACGGAAACATAGGGTGCCGTCGTCTTTCACCGCAAAGTCAATCTCTTGACCCTGGGGAATCTTGTCTCGTAAGCGCTGTAGGTGCAGATCGGTCTGCTGTCCCTCCTGGATCTTCTCGAATAGCGTCGGCTTGACCACCAAGGCTAGGAGTTGCAGAACTGTGCCCGCAGGCACCACCTCCAACTGCATTCGCGCGAACTCCGCGATCAGGTGGTCCTGCTTTGTCAGCGCGCTCTCCGACGCCCCGTCCCGATGCCCTTTTCTGCTCAGTGCGTCTGCCACCACATTTGCCTTCCCGGGGTGATATTGGATCGTCAAGTCGTAATCCTTCAGCAACTCGAGCCACCGTCTCTGCCGCAAGTTTAACTCTTTTTGGGTAAAGATGTACTTAAGACTTTGATGATCTGAGAAAACGTTGCAGTGGACTCCGAAGAGGTAATGCCTCCACAGTTTCAAAACGAAGACCACGGCGGCCAATTCCAAGTCGTGTATCGGGTAGTTCCTTTCGTAGTCCTTCAGCTGCCTGGACGCGTAGGCGATCACCTTCCCCTGTTGCATCAGAACACCTCCAAGACCGATCCTTGACGCGTCGCAGTACACTTCATAATCCTCTCCGGGCGTCGGCAGCACCAGTATTGGTGCCTTAGTTAATCTCTTCTTGAGTTCCTCAAAACTCTCCTGGCACTTGGCCGTCCATATGAACTTCTCGCCTTTTCTGGTCAATCGGTTTAAAGGGGTAGCGATCTTTGCGAAACCCTCAACGAAACGCCGGTAGTATCCTGCCAGCCCTAGAAAACTTCGTACTTCTGTCACCGACGTCGGCGGCCGCCAGTCTACCACTGCTTCTACATTTTTGGGATCCACAGCGATCCCCTGTGCCGAGATCACATGCCCTAGGAAGCCAACTTCCCGCAGCCAGAATTCACACTTCTTGAGTTTAGCGAACAGCTTCTGCTCTCTGAGGGTTTGCAGGATCGTCCGTAGATGGTCCTCGTGCTCCTCGTCGGTAGTGGAGTAAATCAGGATGTCGTCGATGAAGACTACCACGAACCGATCCAAGAAGGGTCTGAAGATCCGGTTCATCATGTCCATGAAAACAGCGGGGGCGTTCGTAAGCCCGAAAGGCATCACCGTGAACTCGTAGTGGCCGTATCGAGTCCGGAAGGCGGTCTTGGGGATATCTTCATTTCGAACTCGGAGTTGATGATAGCCCGACTGTAGGTCAATTTTGGAGAAGACCGTCGCTCCCCGTAACTGATCGAAGAGGTCGTCGATTCTGGGTAGGGGGTACTTATTCTTCACCGTGACTTTGTTTATCCCTCTGTAGTCAATGCAGAGCCGCAGGCTTCCATCTTTCTTCCGTACAAAGAGTACCGGTGCGCCCCAGGGTGACACACTCGGTCGGATGAACCCTTTGTCCAAGAGATCTTCCAGTTGTGCCTTAAGCTCCTTCAGCTCCGCGAAGGCCATTCGGTAAGGGGCCTTCGTAATAGGCTGCGTGCCTGGCAGCAGCTCAATAGGGAACTCCACCTCCCTCTCCGGAGGCATCCCCGGCAACTCCGCGGGGAAAACGTCAGGATAGTCCCTCACCACTGGGATATCTGCAAGTGTCGTCGAGGGTCGAGTAGCCAAATCCACCGATGCTAGATAGGCCACGCACCCCCCCTCAACCAGTCTTCTGGCCCGTGCCGCTGAAATAACCGCCGGGAAGGAGATGCTCTTGCCCATTATGTACACATGTTCGGGGAAGCCCGGTTCTTGCAGCCGCAGTTGTCGCTTGTCGCAATCAATGAGTGCCTGGTACCTTGTGAGCCAGTCCATGCCCAACACCACGTCGTACTCCTTCAAAGGGATCACCGCCAAGTCCCAAGGGCAGACCAACCGTCCCAACATAATCGGGCAGGCGGCCACAAAACTGGTCGCCTCCAGAGTCCCTCCCGCCGTTTGCACCGTCAAGGAGGCTTGGAGGGGTGTCTCCTCGAGGTTATGCATGAAAACGAAATCACGAGAAATGAACGAGTGCGTTGCTCCGGTATCGAAAAGAGTTCTAGCACGGGAATTCAAAACGGAAGTAGTACCTGCAAGAGCGTCCTCCGGTGGATCAGTCCCTTGGCGGGTCATTGAGAAAACCCTCCCGCCTGGTTGTGGTTGCCGGTCCTCCTCACGCCGTGGTGCGGGGGGTCTGGAAGCCGACGCCATAGGAGCTTTTCCCCGCCCTGAGTGCTGTGGCCTGGGCGTAGGTGCTCCCATGGGCGCCGATCCCCCGCCTAAGGGGCAGTTGCGGCGGAAGTGCCCCCGTTTGCCGCACCTGAAACAATGGTCGTCTCTTTGGGGGCACTCTCCCGTCAGGTGTCCTCCCCCGCATATGACACAAGGCCTATTCCACGGCCTCGGCCCTCCTGTTGGCGCGCCCCGGGGTCCTGTCGGCGGTCTCCATCTTTTGGGGGGTCGGCTCCCGCTGGAAGAACCCTCCCCCCAGCCTTGCTGGTGTCGCTTCTGATCCCTTAGCCGCGCCGCGTTCTCCCTTCTGGCACGGGTCACAGCGAAACCCCGCTCCACCGTGGTGGCCTTGTCGACCACTCCCTGAAAGGTATGCAGGCCAGCCGCGTTCACCACCTCGAAGATGTCGCTTCGCAGGCCATCGACGAAGAGTTGTGCCTTGTGAGCCTCGTCCCGTGCGACGAACGGGACGCAATTTACTAGTCGGACGAATTCCCGTTGATATTCCATGACCGTCCGGTCCCCTTGTTGAATGTGGTTTAGGTCATCCTCCAACTTTTTCTTGACGCTGCTGGTGAAGAAGGCCTCGAACAGCTCCTTCCTGAAAGTTGTCCAGGACGGAAGAGCGGTACCCTTAGCAGGATCGGGGCGTATCGTCTTCCACCACAAGCGGGCATTCCCTTCCAAGCAATGGACGGCTAGGGGAACCCGCTCGTGATCCTCCATAAGTAAGTCTTCAAAGAGTTTCTCCATTGACCCCACCCAGTTCTCCACGACCCACGGATCTGTCGTGTCCCCTTCGAACGTGGGCGGGTCGTGCTTCTTAAAGTCCTTCAAGTTGGCCCGCACTCGATCCCGTTCGGTCATCACAACCCCCCCTCCACTCGTGGCGGCGGCAGCCGCGATAGGGGTAGGCGTGACCACCGTTTCCTCCAGAATAACCCGGCTAGTTGTCCCTGGCGCCGGCCCCGTAGTCGCCGCTGGTGGTGGTGCTGTCGGCGGTGCCGCGGCCGGTGCTGTCGGCCCCGGCGGAGGGACCGGGGCGGCCGTCACAGGTGCGGCCTGCTGCTGCGTCATCTGGCGTACGTGATCGGTGAGGGTAGCCAATTGCCCCGCCATTTCCCGCAATTGTTGCCGCAGGAGTTGGTTCTCCGCGGCCGTCGACGTTGTCGCATCCGCCTCGGCGTCCCCCGCCGATGACCTTGTACGGGCCATATCTGTCACTCACAAGAAGGTCAAAATTAGACAGTAACTACAACCAGTGTACCCTTTTATGAGAGGAAAGATTCAAACTCCCGCCCCCCGTTCACTCACGTTCTAAAATCCTATGCCCCACCCATTTCATTTATTCGTAGGTATGTGAGGCATTCCCACGGATGTCGGCACTAGCTGTTGTGATTGAATGAAGTCTCTGATACCATCTTAATCTGTCACGCCCCGGGGGTTTGTTTTAGCGGAAACGGCATTTTTTTTTTTTTTTTTTTGAAAGGTCTCTTTCTTCCCCGGTGCGTGCCCAGACCCGCCGCACATACAGGATCTCTCTGCAAACGGACAGAGTCTCCCCTGTACGTGCACGGCGTGTGGTTGAATACATCTCCCAAGCAAACATAACCATTCAATCACAACATTCAATTACATACAACCAGTATTCTAAATATTTAAGCGCATGGCCACTTCAACTTGAAAGGATAAATCCACGGTTTTTAAAGAGTGCCCACCCGGCACTTAAGTTTTGAAAACGAGTTTCGAAATCAGCATAAACCCCAGGGTTTTGAAAACGGTGCCCACACGACACCCAAGTTTTGAAAGCTCATTTCGCAATCCATAAATCCACAAGGTTTTGAAATCAGTGCCCACACGACACTTAGACTTTGAAAACGGTTTTCGCAATCTTTTCTTTGTTTTTGTTTCGCTTTTCAAATGGCCAGTAGGAAATAAAGGGAAAGGTAGTGCATAAACAGATAATCAAATACCGACATCTACGTCGACCCCACAAGGGTATCGGGAACCTCACACATGCCCACAATATAAATGAAAAGCTGAAAAGAAAAGGAAAGTATAAAGTTCAGGGTCTCCAACGGTCCCGCTGTGTCCGCCCCGTCCTCACCGCCACCTACCTCTCCCCTCGCCTGGGCCCTGTCACGAAGTGGGAAGTCAGTGACTAATAAATGCCGTGCAGGGGGAATAATAAAAACAAACCGTGGCGACAACCGGAGCAACCACCCTTTTGGGGGGGGGGAAAAATGGTAACCTGTATATCTGCATCCTGTAATACTCTGCCGCGTCGGTCCACTACCGACGGCCCATACCGTACCTGCAGCACCGCGACCGCGCCGGACAACTAAACCGGCGGGTCGCTCCGCTCGCACCTCGGCGCCTCAACCCCACAGCTAATAAGGGGCCCCACTACGTCACCTCGTGGGTATACACGGGTCCTACGACCTCTTTTCCGGAAAAGTGCACCCCTCACGGTGGCCAAACCGCGGGTGCACGTGTTGCAGCCTCGAGCACAGTAACCACAATATATGAGCAATAGTAATGCAGTAATCGCAATGTATATGAAATAGTAAAGCAGTAACCATGATGCATGAATCAGAATAAGGTAGAGGCGTGTAAACTCATGTTGCCCTACTATTAGCATAGTCGAAGGAAAGACGGTAGCTGAAGCATCAAAACACGAGACCACGTAACTATCGATGTGTAGCAATAATCCGTAGCATCTAGAATAATGATTACTGAAGTGAACGGTAACATATAATATTTAAATTAAAACAATCAATGTGGTTCGATGCCAAATATCACACTCAACCCACCTGTCGCTAGTAGGCGTCAACGCTCCGCTCCCTCGCGTCCTGGTACTCCCGCTCGGCTCCTTCGCACACCTGCCGCGAGGAGAAAAGCGACGCTCAGACGCGGATGAAGACGAGAGGCGGGCGAACCGCTCGTCGGGTTCGCGGCTCCCCGTCCGCACGCGGGCCGTGCGCGTGCTCAGCTCCGTACGGGCAACCCCACACGTGGGGTTGAGCGCGCGTCCGGCCCCGTGCGGGTCACCCCGCACGCGGGGCTGGGCGCCGCCCAGCCCTGCGGCCTACCCCGCACGCGGGCTGGGCGTGCCGCCCGGCCCCGTGCGGGTCACCCCGCACGCGGGTCTGGGCGTCGCCCAGCCCCGTGCGGGTCACCCCGCACGCGGCTGGGCGTGCGCCCGGCCCCGTGCGGGCCATCCCGCACGCGGGGGCTGGGCGCCGCCCGGCCCCGTGCGGGTCATCCCGCACGCGGCTGGGCGTGCGCCCGGCCCCGTGCGGGTCATCCCGCACGCGGGGGGGGCTGGGCGCCGCCTGGCCCGTGCGGGTCGCATGAGGGCGCCGGATGGGGGGGGGGTTTCTTCGCACGTGCGGCGGATTCCGGGAAATCCGCCGCCTGTGCCTCACCCCTTCCGGTCAAGATGATCAAGAACTCAACACGAGGAAAAAGAAACTAAATTCCCGTCTCACCTTGATGAGGACGACGAAGGTTTGGGAAGAGGGGATCGTCCGTTCTCGTAGGTCCGGTGTGGTGGTGGTGGGGATGCGGCGTTCTCCCCTCTCCTCGACCGTCTTCGCTCGGGTCGTGCGTGCCAAAGGGGTAGCAGACTGAGAAGGGGTTCCCAACCCTCACCTCTCAAACCCCCAATTAATTAGCTGTTTTGGTACGATCGAGCCCAACCCGCGTCCAACTCCAAATGCTAACCTAGCCCCAAATTAACCCGGATAGATAGAACGAAATAAATTAAATTAATTTATGTCGGATCCCGAAAATTTACAGAAAATTAGACTGAGCCGGTGCGAAAGAATTAACTAGCTTGAATCAAAAAATATCGTTAAATCCGGGTCTGGTTTACCTCAAAAAGGGACGTGCCGGACACCCGAACCGCAGCAACTTCGAAAATTTATTCCGGGAGCTTCCGGGGTCGGAAATCCGATCCGATCGCGCCGCCGGCCTCCGCTTCGCGAGCTTTATTCTCAAAAAAAATGCCCGCGAGCCCCCGACGGCCTGCCCAGAATGACAAAAGAAAATCAAACCCCCCGGACCCCTTTGCCTAAAAGCGGTTCGAAAACCCGCGGCTATTACAGGGACTCAAAGAAAGTGGCTAAGCAAAACAAGAGTTTGAGAGGGAGAGTGCATGATCTCGAAGAAGAAGCAAAAAGAGCAACTTCTCTCTCAAACGCTCTTGAAGTGGAAAGGGAAAACCTGATAAAAGAAAATGCTTCCCTTCAAGAGTCCAATGAGCAACTTGAAAAGGAACATACAAATCTGGTGGATAACGCGAATCACTTTTCAAAGCTCTACAACGAGGCTCGACAGGATAACCTGGAAATGACAAAGACCATTTTCCAACTCAAGAATGACTTACAGCGATTCTCTTCAGGAAGGAGTAAGTTGGATAGACTTCTTGGTCTTGGTCAATCAAATAGGTTCGGCCTCGGATACACTCAAACTGGAAACAGTCCAAGTTTGAGTAGGACAGTTTTTGTGCCTCAGTCGGTATCTCCTCCTCCGACACCGGAATTCAAGACAAACAACGACAACAAACCTACTTCATCCTCTTTGGGATCGTCAAGATATAAGGTATGTTTTCGTTGTGGTGTTTCAGGGCACATAAGAAGATATTGCAAGACGGGAGTCGAACGCTCATCTCAAGCACCTCTTGCATCAACTACCAAAAAGGCTCCTTTCCGGAAATCAAAGCAAAACTTTTCAAATGAAAAGAGACTTGGTAGTTCACCGCACAAGACAACTTCATCAAGGAGCAACAATCGTTTTAACAAGACGCTTTCACCTAGGCACAAAACTTCACGACCATTACAGACGCATTCCAAAAAGGTTTGGGTGCGCAAAGGTGAAATTTTCCCTTGTCTTGTTTCCAATATTTCCTTGCATGCATATGATAGCTCGTCTTGGTATCTGGATAGCGGGTGTTCCCGTCACATGACCGGTGACAAAAATAGTTTTCAAAATCTTGAGAAAATCTCCGGAGGACACGTTGTTTTCGGAGACGGTCGATCTTCCAAAATTGTTGGAAAAGGGACGGTAGCTATTCCAGATGGCCCGATTTTGAAAAATGTCTTATTTGTTGATGGCCTTAAGACTAACCTCATAAGCATAAGTCAACTTTGCGACAATGGTTTTTCAGTTAACTTTTCATCGGTTGAATGCGTTGTAACTGATAAGGACCATGTCTTCTTTCTAAAAGGGGTTAGATCTGAAAACAATTGTTATGTTGTTCCTAATAAATTTTCTGAAAATTGTAACTTAGCCGCTTTGAATAATGAAACTCTTTGGCATGAAAGGCTAGGTCACTTAAATTTTAAGGAACTTACTAGAATTTCAAACAAGGACGTGGTCAAGGGGATTCCAAAGCTTTTATTTAAACAAAATGTTGTGTGTGGTGGTTGCCAAAAGGGTAAACAGTCTAGGACTGCACACAAAAACTTGAACCACGTTGGTACAAAACGGCCCTTGGAACTTTTGCACATGGACTTAATGGGGCCGACCCGTCAACCATCCTTGGGAGGTAAATGGTACATCTTTTTATTGGTTGATGATTTCTCTCGGTTTTCATGGGTAGCATTTTTGAGAGAGAAAGCTGATACGTTTGACTCTTTTCATGAGATTTGCCATCGTATTATGATTGAAAAGAATGAAAAGATCATTCGTGTTAGAAGTGATAGGGGTGGAGAATTCATAAATTCAAAATTCATTGATTTTTGTACTTCAAATGGCATTAAACATGAATTCTCGGCACCCCATACACCTCAGCAGAATGGTGTTGTTGAGCGCAAAAACAGGGTTGTTCAAGAGATGGCGCGTGTGATGCTTCATAGCCGGAAATTACTGCTACATTTTTGGGCTGAAGCTGTGAACACCGCTGTCTATGTCATTAACAGAGTGTATTTGCGCCCAGGAACCTTGAATACACCATATGAGCTGTGGTTTAGTAGAAAACCGGATATCAAGTACTTTCGTATCTTTGGGAGTCGATGTTACATCTTACGTGACCGTGAAAATCTTGGAAAGTTCGACTCTCGAAGTGATGAAGGGATCTTTTTGGGTTATTCTACGAATAGCAGAGCATATCGAGTATTTAACATTGAATCTAAGACGATCGTAGAATCTATAAATGTTAAAGTAGATGAAGCTTCTCATTTTGAATCTGAAAAATCTACCCTCGATATCTCTCTAGATGATGATTCTCCTGCTAGTGCATCTTCTCATAATAATACTTCCAATATTAATGATGCATCTAATGGTTCTTCTAGTTTATCTGATGTGCAGGAATCATCTCGTGTACCTCCGAGTACTCCGTTTCAACAAACGCTACGAATCTCCAAGGATCATCCGGAATCGAACATCATTGGAGATCCACAAGAAGGAGTTAGAACTCGAAGGCAGTTGGTTTGCGGACTTGCTTGCTACGTATCTTTAATCGAACCAAAGACAATAGATGAAGCTCTTCAGGATGACTACTGGATTAAAGCAATGCAGGAAGAGCTCCATCAATTTGAGCGAAACAAAGTCTGGGAATTAACGAAGCCTCCAAAGCAACATAATGTGATAGGTACCAATTGGATCTTCAAGAACAAGAAAGATGAAGATGGTACTATCATCAGGAACAAGGCACGACTAGTTGCTCAAGGCTACTCTCAAGTAGAAGGTATAGACTTTGACGAAACTTTCGCCCCTGTAGCTAGACTCGAGTCCATTCGTATATTGTTTGCTATTGCTTGTCATTTTAAAATCAAATTATTTCAAATGGACGTCAAGAGCGCATTTCTAAATGGGTTTTTAAATGAGGAAGTTTATGTAGCTCAACCGAAAGGTTTTGTAGATCATAAACAACCTAACCATGTTTTTCGTTTGAAAAAGGCTCTTTACGGTCTGAAACAAGCACCGCGAGCATGGTACGAAAGGTTAACAAAGCACCTTTTGGAGAAGGGCTATACTCGAGGGGGAGCTGACAGGACTCTCTTTGTGAAGCATTATCAAAATAATTTCATTGTAGCACAATCTATGTCGATGACATTGTATTGGTGCAACAAAAGATAATGATGCTTCTAAATTCGCGGAGACCATGGAAAGCGAATTTGAGATGTCCATGATGGGCGAACTGTCTTATTTTCTTGGATTGCAAATTAAACAAAATGATGAAGGTATTCACTTGAGTCAATCCAAGTATGCACTGGAGTTGGTCAAAAAGTTTGATCTAGAAAATTGTAAAGCTTTTCCAACTCCAATGGGAACTAGCCACAAGGGACTTGGAAGTGAATCACTAATGAGAATGTAGACGAGAAACTGTATAGAAGTATGATTGGAAGTCTACTTTACCTCACGGCTAGTCGCCCGGATATATCCTTTAGTGTTGGGATTTGCGCGAGATATCAATCAGCACCAAAGGAGGTTCACCTGAAAGCGGTGAAACGGATCATCCGGTACATCAAAGGATCAATTAATTTCGGAATTTGGTATCCTATGGGAACAAGTCTGGACATTGTTGGATACTCAGATGCCGATTGGGCAGGATCAGTGGATGATCGGAAAAGCACGAGTGGTGCATGCTTCTATCTTGGCCATTGCCTTGTTGCATGGCACAGTAAAAAGCAGAATTGCATAGCACTCTCGACTGCCGAAGCGGAATACATTTCAGCTGGAAGTTGCTCAACTCAACTCATTTGGATGAAAAGCGTACTGAGCGACTTCCGCATTTCAGCATCTTCGGTAACAATTCTTTGTGACAACACAAGTGCAATTAACATTTCTAAAAACCCTGTGTTGCACTCTAGAACAAAACATATTGAACTTAGATATCATTTTCTTAGAGAGCTAGTTGAATCAAATACTCTTCAACTTTCATATGTTTCAACTGAAGATCAATTAGCTGACTTTCTAACAAAACCTTTGGATCAAAAACGTTTTATTCATTTACGAAAAGCAATTGGGATGCTTTCCTTGAAATAATCTTCTTTTTGAAATCTTTGCTTAGGATAGGTTTTGTATTTGTTTTTGTTTTGTTCTTTATCTATGTTTGTATATAGGATAGTAATTGAGCATAGATCTTAATTGACTTTAATTGCATCTGTTCACACATTTAGAAATTTATTATGCTTTTGCCATCATAATATTTCATTGTTGCAATGATCGTTATGTTAATTAAATCATCTTCTAAAGTGATCAAAGTCAATTTCTCTCTCAATGATCTCTTGGTATAGTCATTATCTTATTGACTGTTTAGTCGAGTATGAAATCGAGATCAATTTTTGGTTGAATACTTTATATCTTAAATAATTGATAGCCAATTGAGGGGGGAGTCAAAGATAATGTAAAATGCTCAAAAGATGTGGAAAGAGTTACATCCCAATGAGGAGTGTGAAAACTACCACCACATGGAGGAAAGAGCTACCACCTCGGTCGTCCGAGTATTGTGTGCAGCTACCACATGTATACCAAGCATGGTTGTTCAAATTTTTGATTAAGTAAATGCATATTGAAATACTTGACTCTGTCAAATTTCAAGGTTGGTATAAGGTGGGATCTTAAAGAAAGATGCTCAAAGAGCCACTCTCTTCAACAGATTGTCTAGAAATATTATCTACTATATTTGGCGATTTCAAACATCTATTGATCTTTGTATTTCATTTTCTTTACTGAATTGATGATTTGATAAAGGCATTACTCATAAGATCAAGTTAGATGTGATTGAAGGTGTTCAACTTTAAGGGATTTAATTCTTGTAAATTTTCGTTTCATTTTTGGTATTATGATAGATTTGGCATAATCTAATTCTTGTTGTATGAAACGATGATTTTTGTTTAAAGTTGATACACATTTGTGCTTACAATCTTTTTCTGGATTTTCCTGAATTTCTCTGAAATTTTCTAAAGAAAAGTTGGGGCCGATCCGGATCGGGCAAGGTGATCCGGATCCCGAACGCAGGTTTTTCTCCTGCGGGCTGACGATCCGGATTGGACCTGCCGATCCGGATCCCGAACGCAGTTTTCTCACTGCGGGTAGCCGATCCGGATCGCAAGCTCGGGAGGATCCGGATCGCGGCTAGGTTTTTATAAAGAACAAAAGGGTTTTTGATTTCTTTTACTCCAATCTTTTGTTCAAAAGTTTCCAGAGCGCTTCTCTCTAGATTTCATCCTTCTTGGAAGCTTTCAAACTCAAGTTCTTCAATTCCAAGTAAGTTTTATTGATCAAAATCTCGGTTTTTCACCGTTTTTTCTCCTTTTCCCTCCTCAAACGCACGAATTTCTTGGATCAACTTTGTTTGTGGATGGTTTTGATCAAATTTCTTTTGAAATAAGAACTCTGGGTAGTTTAGTTTTGATTATATGCTAGGTTTTCTCCTGATTAACGGATTTTTAGGCTTCGATTTCTAAAATTTCGGTTTAGGGCATATAATAAGGATTTTCGAAATTTATGCAATTGATCTATTTTTAAAGTCCTTTTGCAAAACTAATTTGATTCTTAGTCTCTCTACATGATAATGATTTTTTGGATACAATTTTTTCAATTTTTGAAAACTAAGAATTTTTCTGTTCTTGAGTTGGTCTTCACAGGATTTAAATCTTCTCAAAGCACTTGGATCAATGGGATTCTCATGGATCATTCTTTTGTTGGTCACAATAGTGCACACTCGGGCCACAAACAAATTAAAGAGAGCTAAGAAAACACAACAAAAAGGTGAATTTGCTGAGGTCAGTGATACAGAGGTGGATTGTCACGAGATAGATTGGACTGCATTGACAGATGATGATGAATCATTGCCTGAACAAAAGGCGTCCGATGCTTCGAAAGGAAAAGCACCCATGGACAAAGGAAGAAAGCGCCTATGACTAAACACCACCAATCTCTCGTGAAAAGGAACGAGGTAACTAGACGTTTTGGACTACGACGAGACGCTGATTTTAACACACCGATAGTTCCTGACTCCCCGCCTCGCGTGGAAGGAGTGTTCGTCAGCATGGATCGCGTTCGAGCGTTTGAACGTCGTGAATGCATCGGTGAACGTCATGTCAACATTGAAGCTCTCCGAAATCACTCACCTGAGTTTGGAACCTTGATTGAGCAAGCTAATCTCATCCAAGTCTGCCGATTCCCCGAACTACTTGGGTATTGTTTTGTATCGTGTAAGGACCTTTTACACGAATGCAACACATCTTCAAGAAGGAGAACATGGATCAATGCATTTCTATACAATTATCCAAGGGATGAAACTTAAAATCACTCCGCAGCTAATTGGCGAAGTTCTTGGAATGGAATCTAACACATCGGGGTCAACTTTTTGAAAGGAAAAAGTTTGACGAATGCCTTGTGGCGAACAGTGATAGATAAAATTGTTTGGAAGGAACGAATTCAGCTAATGGTAAAGTGTAAAATCCAAACATCTTCGACTGGATACCGATTTCTAAATTTCATCACGTGTTACAACATTCTACCTAACATGCAGACTAAGGTCGTGAGATGGGAGAGACTGCTGTTCCTATATCTCTTAGGTCATCCCTCTGAGGCTGTAGGATTGAACATGAATATCCCCTACATAATTGGAATAGAATGTCAAGATATATTGTACATCCTCATCCTTCTGAGCGACTTCCGTTTAATTAATCTCATGAGGATCTTACAAAAGTTTGACATTGATATAAGCTCGACATCTTATCAACACTGTTGGGGGATGATAGATGAGTCAACGATTGTGAAGTCACTTCACAAATTACCACATGTTACTCCGACACATTCACTGGAAAGAAACCTTGTGTCGGCACCTCGGCCTCACCGTCTCAACAAGCATCAGAACAAAGGCGAATGTCTGAAGACTCGAGATCATAACGGCATCCCAAATTACATTGACCAAGAAAGTAAATTCAATGAGGAAATTGATAGAACATGTTCACTAAGATGGGATATAGTGCGTCTGAGGACTCAGACTCGGATGACTAATTTGTGCTTTAACAATTTTTGTGCAAATTTGTGCAGGATTTATCTGTTTAGACTTTAGTTCAGCTTTTAGGACTTATTTTTAGTTCTAGTTCTTATTTTTCGGAACAATTTTTGAAATCTTTAACTCTCCTTAAATTTTGTGTTTTTGGCTAATTTTGTGACAAAAAGGGGGAGAGAGTTTATAGAGAACTTGAACAATGATTGATGACATGTGTTTGGAACATCAAAGGTGTAAGTTGAAACACAAAGGGAGTGATGATGTGTGGAACATCAAAGGTAAGTTGAAACACAAAGGTAAGTAGAACTTCAACTTTTGTTTTTCCATTTGTTTGAATGCATGCCTCGACTAACTATTTGCTAACTATTTGGGCATGTAATATAACTAACAAGTTGATGTTCACTAACAAGTTTGTGACACTTGGTTTTTGATTGCATAGAAGATATGTTGGTTCTTAACTCTGATCAATCTGATATCTATATATATATATATTTTTTGTCACAAACATGTTCATGACATTTGGTTTTTACGTGCAAAGAAGATATGTTGGTGTTTTTTAACTATGATCTGTTTACATATCTGAATATAAATGTCATGGTAAGTATAAATGAGTTTAAACTTCATCTCTGTTTGTGGTTTTTGAATGATACAAAATTCTTGAGGTATCTAACGATTTCTTTTGTCAAGAATGATTCTTTTTGCAGAGAGTACAGATGTCTAAGTCTAGAGTCTGTTTTAGGAGTTTAACTCATGTATTGTATTTTGGATCTCCATTGTAAATTTTTGTTGTATGGTGATAGCAACAAAAATATCTTTTTGAATTTTCTTTAGTGGATCTATGTTTTGTCACGAAACCGCCAAAGGGGGAGATTGTTACGGAATTTGAGTTGGCGTAGTTTCGTGAAAGTCTCAAGTCTTGAAGATTGAAGGTGAAGAAAGTTGGATCATTTAACTCAATCTCAAGAAAGAAGAATTCAAAAGGATCAGGTATGTTTAACTAAAGAATTTGTGTGATCCGAATACTTCTTGTAGTGTAGAAACACTTGGAAGAATCTTTCATTGCATAAAAATCAAAAACTGGACTTGGGACATGTTCAGGATCCGGATCAGGTTGTTCGATCCGGATCCCGAAGGTGGTTCGTTCATACATCGTCGCAATCCGGATCGTAGTCTCTTGATCCGGATCCCGAACGTTGAGTTTACCATCTACCTTGAACGATCCGGATCTTGCTTCGCAATCCGGATCCCGAACGTTGATGTTTGGTGAACTGTATGAACGATCCGGATCGTAGTCACATGATCCGGATCCCGAACCTTCGTTTTTCTGGAATTGGCTGTTTCGTTATGACGATCCGGATCCAGTTATCACGATCCGGATCGCCGTCCGTAAATATCCAGAAATGGTTGTTGGTTTTGATTCTTTCTCCTTCCTAGGGTTTCTAACCTATAAATACACCCTATGTCTTTCTTTCTAGGGTGAATCCACATAGCCGTCATTTTCTTGTATCATCTATACGGCTATAGATCCACATATAGAGAAGAAAGGAAATCATTAGAGAATACTCTATGTTTCTTCATCTATATTGATTAGTTTGATTCTAGGTTTTCATACTCACATCTTGAGTTGAATCAAACTAATGAATACTTAGATGGTATTTCCGATCTATCTTTGATCTAAGTATTCGGCGGATCATCACCACCCAAAAAACAACGATTTTCCCCAAAAATCGGCGCGTGGATTCGCGTGTCCTTGTGGATTCAAGGTTCAATCGCTCTCGTGGATTCGGAGCGAGGCACGTTCGTGGATTCGAAGGGTGCTATTGGGTGAAGACGTGGATTCGGTCGGACGTCGTGGATTCGACGTTGGACGCCGTGGATTCGGCGTTGGGCGCAGATCGTGGATTCGAGAAGCGTCGGAGCGAGCGGAGAAGATCCTCTAGGAGCGTATGGAAAAGGTTGAGTCGTAAGTGTGTACGGTAAATCACCTTGTACGTGTTTAATTCTAGTGGATTTCTGCCGTGTTATCGGTCCCGTGGTTTTTTACTCCGGTGATGGAGTTTTCCACGTAAAAATCTTGCGTGTTATTTTATTTTCCGCATTGGGTTTTATCGCAACGATTTTTGGAGTGTTTATACGTTTACACCTATTCACCCCCCTCTAGGTGTTTCTTCCCCTATTTAGATCCGTATTATATACGACCAACATCTAGGTCATATATGAGGGCCAACAGAACATGAAACCTAGTTATATAGTGTGGTCATGAGTATGCTAACAATAATATGGGGTCAAATGAATTTCAGAAAAATTCAGGCACACTATGATGTCTAATTACAGAACAACTAACATCATAAAAATGATCAAATTGCATTCAATGCTTTAAAGGGCATGCACACATTTTGGAAAATTCCAAACCCACTAGATCGGTTTTCCGCAGGCAACGATTGAAGTCGGGGGAAAACGTTCGAAACTCCAAACGAAAAAGAAAATCCAAAAAAAAATCGAGCGCGCTCATGCACTTTGCTGGCCGAACATCGGAAAAATCCTCGGAAATCGGAAAAAGCTCCGCAAGTCCTCATAAAAAAGTGCACACCCACGGCCAAATCACGATTTACACGGTAGCGCACCCAACAACACACGAACTCTCAATAACATAAACCCACCAAAGCTACAGGTTCCCACAAATACTCATAAGTGTCTGCAACTCAAATAAAAGCTCACACACATAACCCCAACATCAACCAGACACCAATTAATTAAAAGTCAGCCAACCCCAAAATACACACAAACTACACTCTCAAGTTCCCCTCTCCTGTAC